>JAJTUV010004054.1:0-30097 GCA_021653895.1 Mastomys natalensis | reverse complement strand
ACACAAACGGCAATAGTAGAGCTTCTCCTGGCTAGCTTACCTTCCCTAACATCCAGGGAGATGAGCAAAGGATGAAGGCTCAAAAGACACCTGACTTCTCTGCCATGTCCAGGGAATTCTGGAAGAATAAACATGGTCCTGTTAATAAACAGATGGACAGTCTAGGATCCCAAAAACTGGGAGACCAGAGGATCTCTCTGGCTCTGTCCTCTCTCCGTCTCTCTCTGTACCTCTCTCTCCCATTCCTCCCTCCCCGCCCCCCTATCTTCTCTGTGTGTGTGTTTCTATGTATCTATTAGCTGTGTGTCCTTTAGTCAGAAACCTAGGCCCCTGATGGCCCAGAAGCAGGTCTAGTTTGGGCACAGGGTGGATCTTTACTTAGGGTGTTGAGCTCCACATTGTCTGGGAAGGCCAGGTTTGGATGTAAGGGAACCCCTTAGGCTATATGTATGCCCAGGCCATAGCTGGGGTGGGCACCAGGTGTAGAAAGGCCCGAGGGGACAGCAGAGGAGTTGTTCCTGCTGTACTTCTGTCTTGGAGGATGAATGAGACAATTGCTTGGTAATAAATAATATGGAAGGTGGCAGGAACCACCCTTCCTTGGGGTCATGTTTGCCCTTGCACCTCTGAGAACTCAGAGCAGGCCTGCCTGGATAGAGAGAGCTCTCTTGGTTGTATCAGAGCAGATGCCTCCAGGTAGGTTGGTTCGGGAGGAGATTGGAAAGCAATGGCAGGCTTCTCTCCTCGAGGATGTTGAGGAATCTTCTTCCAGTAGCTGGACTTCAGGGCAGTCCAGGGGCAGACATTGGAGACTCTCATTGCTCATGAAAGAAAGGCTTGGTGGTGGATAGTGGAAAAGCATTTCTCAAATGACCATGGCATACATCTTCTGGTAACCAGAGAGGCCCTTCAGCCCTAGAAAATGTACTGGAAGTGTATATTTGGAGAGCCAAAAGAGATAGTAGGAGGTCTGTAGTAGGTAGTGAGTTAGGGAGGTAGATATGAAGTTAGGTGTAGGTAGGTGGGAAAAAGAGAAGATAGATAGATTGATTGATAGATAGTAGATAGATAGATAGATAGATAGATAGATCGACAGACAGCGTGGCTAGCCAGCTGGTATGCACATGAGAGAAAGTTTGAAGGCACCTTGAGAATTTCCAATGGGCACCCTCAGAGGAGCTTGGTGTGAATTAGTGTAAGAGAGTTGGTGAGGGGAGGGGTTGTACTGCAGGGATGCTGGTGGACCAGTGAGAAATGCTCATTGTGCTTATGTGTCTTGTGACTGTCATCTCGGGTCCACTTGAATCCCTTTGGAGAGCTCTGAGTCTCCTGGGTGCCTAGGCCCTGCACAGGGAAGTAGGTGGGTGTATACTAGGATCCAGAAAGAAGGATCTATAGGGAGAGTGACTTGGGGACTTTGGAAGAAGAAAAGAGAGCAAAGTGTCCCCTGAGTGCTGCATGGTGGTTGGTGAAGGGCTGGGGTGTGGTAGAGGGTTCTAGAGAGGGGAGAGATTGTGAGGGAGCTGGAATTAGCTCATAATGGTTGCCTGGTTTCCTGCTCACCTGGAGATGCTTACTTAGTAGGTGCTTAGAATCGGGGCCACAAGCCAGGGCCTGGTTGTCAAGGAGGCAGGTTGGGATGGAATATTCATTCCTTCTTTTGATATGTCCTTGTCCCCAGCCCCACCTGCCCTGTTCCTAGGTCTAGGGTTGTTAACTCTCTATTTCCCTTCCTTTTGTTTATTTATTTATTTTTTTTAAAGAAAATTCTCTCTCCTGGAGCTGTGATTCAGGTAGGCAGAGGAGTCCCAGGTCTGTCAGTAATCACCCAAGTCCCAGAACCCTTCAATGGTCTGGGAGGCTCCCCCATCATCCTATGCAAGCACCTGACAGTGTGCCCCATGGGGCAAGGACTCTAGCAGTGTCTTGGCTCTGGCTCAAAAGTGAGTAGAAAAAGCCTGAGTATGCTGTAGTAGCTCAAAGGTGTCCAAAAGAGGCCAGGCTGTGAGGAAACCTCCAGGCTGGGTTCCTTGAAAGCCTCCTGGCTCTGATACCTGACACACAAACAGGCAGCATAGTAAGAGCTTCTCCTGGCTAGCTTACCTTCCCTAACATCCAGGGAGATTAGCAAAGGATGAAGGCTCAAAAGACACCTGCCCTTCCTCTGCCATGTCCAGGGACTTCTGGAAGAATAAACATGGTCCTGGAATAAACAGATGGACAGTCTAAGATCCCAGACACCTGGGAGACCAGAGAATCTCTATGTCTCTGTCTCTCTCCGTCTCTGTCTGTACGTCTCTCTTCCATTCCCTACCTCCCAACCCCACCCCTGCCTGTCTCTTGTGTTGTGTGTTTCTATGTATCTATTAGCTGTGTGTCCTTTAGTCAGGAACCTAGGCCCCTAATGCCCAGAAGCAGGTCTAGTTTCGCACAGGGTGGATCATTTCTTAGGGTGTTAAGTTCCACCATGTCTGGGAAGGCCAGGTTTGGATGTAGGGGAACCCTTAAGGCTATATGTATGCCCAGGCCATAGCTGGGGTGGGCACCAGATGTAGAAAGGCCCGAGGGGACAGCAGAGGAGTCGTTCCTGCGGGACTTCTGTCTTGGAGGATGAATGAGACAATTGTTGGTAATAAATAATATGGAAGGTGGCAGAACCACCCTTCCTTGGGGTCATGGGGCCCTTGCACCTCTGAGAACTCAGAGCAGGCCTCCCTGGAAAGAGAGCTCTCTTGGTTGTATCAGAGCAGATGCATCCAGGTAGCTTAGTCGGGTGGGAGAAGTGGAAAGCAATGGCAGGCTTCTCTCCTGGAGGATGTTAGAGGAATCTTCTTCCAGTAGCTGTGACTTCAGGGCAGTCCAGGGGCAGACATTTGAGACTCTCAGTAATCAGGAAAGAAAGGCTTGTGGTGGATAGTGGAAAAGCATTTCTCGAATGACCATGGCATACATCTTCTGGTAACCGAGAGGCCCTTCGGCCCTAGAAAATGTACCTGGAAGTGTATAATTGGAGAGCCAAAAAGAGATAGTAGGAGGTCTGTAGTAGGTGGGTGAGTTAGGGAGGTAGATATGAAGTTAGGTGTAGGTAGGTGGAAAAAAAGAGATAGATAGATGGATTGATAGATAGACAGACAGACAGACAGGCAGGTGGCTGGGCCAGCTGGTATGCACATGGAGAGAAAGTTTTGAAGGCACCTTGAGAATTTCCAATGGCACCCTCAGAGGAGCTTGGTGTGAATTAGTGTAAGAGGAGTTGGTGAGGGGAGGGGTTGTACTGCAGGGATGCTGGTGGGACCAGTGAGAAATGCTCATTGTGCTTTGTGTCTAGGTGGCTGTCATCTCGGGTCCACTTGAATCCTTTTGAGAGCTCTGAGTCTCCTGGGTGCCTAGGCCCTGCACAGGGAAGTAGGTGGGTGTATACTAGGATCCAGAAAGAAGGATCTATAGGGAGAGTGACTTGGGGACTTTGGAAGAAGAAAAGAGAGCAAAGTGTCCCCTGAGTGCTGCATGGTGGTTGGTGAAGGGCGGGGGTGTGGTAGAGGGTTCTAGAGAGGGGAGAGATTGTGAGGGAGCTGGAATTAGGTCATAATGGTTGCCTGGTTTCCTGCTCACCGGAGATGCTTACTTAGTAGGTGCTTAGAATTTGGGGCACCAAGCCAGGGCCTGGTTGTCAAGGAGGCAGGTTGGGATGGAATATTCATTCCTTCTTTTGAATATGTCCTTGTCCCAGCCCCACCTCCCCCTTTGTTTCTAGGTCTAGGGTTGTTACTCTCTATTTCCCTTCCTTTTGTTTATTTATATATATTTTTTTAAAGAAAATTCTCTCTCCTTGAGCTGTGATTCAGTAGGCAGAGGAGTCCCAGGTCTGTCAGTAATCACCCAAGTCCCCAGAACCTTTCAAAGTTCTGGAGGCTCCCCCATCATCCTATGCAAGAAACCTGACGGTGTGCCCCATGGGGGCAAGGACTCTAAGCAGTGTCTTGGCTCTGGCTCAAAGTGAGTAGAAACAGCCTGAGTATGCTGTAGTCTCAAGGGTGTCCAAAAGAGGCTGGCTGTGAGGAAACCCTCCAGGCTGGGTTCCTTGAAAGCCTCCTGGCTCTGATACCTGAAACACAAACAGGCAGCATAAAGAGCTTCTCCTGGCTAGCTTACCTTCCCTAACATCCAGGGAGATTAGCAAAGGATGAAGGCTCAAAAGACACCTGACTTTCTCTGCCATGTCCAGGGACTTCTGGAAGAATAAACATGGTCCTGGAATAAACCGATGGACAGTCTAGGATCCCAGAAAACTGGGAGACCAGAGGATCTCTATGTCTCTGTCTCTCTCTGCCGCTCTCTGGATGTCTCTCTTCCATTCCCTACCTCCCAACACCACCCGGCCTGTCTCTCTGTGTTGTGTGTTTCTATGTATCTATTAACGGTTTGTCCTTTAGTCAGGAACCTAGGCCCCTGATGGCCCAGAAGCAGGTGTAGTTGGGCACAGGGTGGATCTTTTCTTAGGATGTTGAGCTCCACATTGTCTGGGAAGGCCAGGTTTGGATGTAGGGGAACCCCTTGAGGCTATATGTATGCCCAGGCCATAGCTGGGGTGGGCATCAGGTGTAGAAAGGCCCGAGGGTACAGCAGAGGAGTTGTTACTGTGGTACTTCTGTCTTGGATAATGAATGAGACAATTGCTTGGTAATAAATAATATGGAGGGCGGCAGGAACCACCCTTCCTTGGGGTCATGGCGCACTTGCACCTCTGAGAACTCAGAGCAGGCCTGCCTGGATAGAGAGAGCTCTCTTGGTTGTATCAGAGCAGATGCCTCCAGGTCGGTTGTTCGGGAGGGAGAAGTGGAAAGCAATGGCAGGCTTCTCTCCTGGAGGATGTTAGAGGAGTCTTCTTCCAGTAGCGGGGACTTCAGGGCAGTCAAGGGGCAGACATTTGGAGACTCTCAGTGCTCATGAAAGAAAGGCTTGGTGGTGGATAGTGGAAAAGCATTTCTCAAACGACCACGGCATGTATCTTCTGGTAACCAGAGAAGCCCTTCAGCCCTAGAAAATGTACCTGGAAGTGTATATATTGGAGAGCCAAAAAGAGATAGTAGGAGGTCTGTAGTAGGTAGTGAGTTAGGGAGGTAGATATGAAGTTAGGTGTAGGTAGGTGGGAAAAAGAGATTGATAGATAGATTGATAGATAGACAGACAGACAGACAGACAGACAGACTGACAGGTGGCTAGCCAGCTGGTATGCACATAGAGAGAAAGTTTGAAGGCACCTTGAGAATTTCCAATGGGCACCCTCAGAGCAGCTTGGTGTGAATTAGTGTAAGAGGAGTTGGTGAGGGGAGGGGTTGTACTGCAGGGATGCTGGTGGGACCAGTGAGAAATGCTCATTGTGCTTTGTGTCTAGGTGGCTGTCATCTCGGGTCCACTTGAATCCCTTTTGAGAGCTCTGAGTCTCCTGGGTGCCTAGGCTCTGCACAGGGAAGTTGGTGGATGTATACTAGGATCCAGAAAGAAGGATCTATAGGGAGAGTGACTTGGGGACTTTGGAAGAAGAAAAGAGAGCAAAGTGTCCCCTGAGTGCTGCATGGTGGTTGGTGAAGGGCTGGGGTGTGGTAGAGGGTTCTAGAGAGGGGAGAGATTGTGAGGGAGCTGGAATTAGGTCATAATGGTTGCCTGGTTTCCTGCTCACCTGGAGATGCTTACTTAGTAGGTGCTTAGAATTCGGGGCCCCAAGCCAGGGCCTGGTTATCAAGGAGGCAGGTTGGGATGGAATATTCATTCCTTCTTTTGATATGTCCTTGTCCCAGCCCCACCTCGCCCTGTTCCTAGGTCTAGGGTTGTTTTGTCTCTATTTCCCATCCATTTGTTTATTTATTTATTTTTTTAAAGAAAATTCTCTCTCCTGGAGCTGTGATTCAGGTAGGCAGAGGAGTCCCAGGTCTGTCAGTAATCACCCAAGTCCCCGGAACCCTTCAATGGTCTGGGAGACTCCCCATCATCCTATGCAAGCAACCTGTCTGTGTGCCCCATGGGGGCAAGGACTCTAGGCAGTGTCTTGGCTCTGGCTCAAAGTGAGTAGAAACAGCCTGAGTATGCTGTAGTGTCAAAGGTGTCCAAAATAGGCCAGGCTGTGAGGAAACCCTCCAGGCTGGGTTCCTTGAAAGCCTCCTGGCTCTGATACCTGACACACAAACAGGCAGCATAGTAAGAGCTTCTCCTGGCTAGCTTACCTTCCCTAACATCCAGGGAGATGAGCAAAGGATGAAGACTCAAAAGACACCTGACCTTCTCTGCCATGTCCAAGGACTTCTGGAAGAATAAACATGGTCCTGGAATAAACCGATGGACAGTCTAGGATCCCAGAAAACTGGGAGACCAGAGGATCTCTCTGTCTCTGTCTCTCTCAGCTCTCTCTGTATGTCTCTCTTCCATTCCCTCCCTCCCACCCCACCCCTGCCTGTCTTTGTGTGTGTGTGTGTGTGTGTTTCTATGTATCTATTAGCTGTGTGTCCTTTAGTCAGGAACCTAGGCCCCTGATGGCCCAGAAGCAGGTCTAGTTTGGGCACAGGGTGGATCATTTCTTAGGATGTTGAGCTCCACATTGTCTGGGAAGGCCATGTTTGGATGTAGGGGAACCCCTTAAGGCTATATGCATGCCCAGGCCATAGCTGGGTGGGCACCAGGTGTAGAAAGGCCCGAGGGGATAGCAGAGGAGTTGTTACTGATGGTACTTCTGTCTTGGAGGATGAATGAGACAATTGCTTGGTAACAAATAATATGGAGGGTGGCAGAAACCACCCTTCCTTGGGGTCATGGGCGCCCTTGCACCTCTGAGAACTCAGAGCAGGCCTGCCTGGAAAAAGAGAGCTCTCTCGGTTGTATCAGAGCAGATGCCTCCAGGTAGCGTGGTCGGGTGGGAGAAGTTGAAAGCAATGGCAGGCTTCTCTCCTGGTGGATGTTAGAGGAGTCTTCTTCCAGTAGCTGTGACTTCAGGGCAGTCCAGGGGCAGACATTTGGAGACTCTCAGTACTCATGAAAGAAAGGCTTGTTGGTGGATAGTGGAAAAGCATTTCTCAGATGACCATGGCATGCATCATCTGGTAACGAGAGAGTCCCTTTGGCCCTAGAAAATGTACCTGGAAGTGTATATATTGGAGAGCAAAAAGAGATAGTAGGAGGTGTGAAGTAGGTAGGGAGTTAGGGAGGTAAATATGAAGTTAGGTGTAGGTAGGTAGAAAAAGTGATAGATTGATTGATAGATAGATAGATAGATAGATAGATAGATAGATAGACAGACAGAGAGACAGGTGGCTAGTGAGTTGCTATGCACATGGAGAGAAAGTTTGAAGGCACCTTGAGAATTTCCAATGGGCACCCTCAGAGCAGCTTGGTGTGAATTAGTGTAAGAGGAGTTGGTGAGGGGAGGGGTTGTACTGCAGTGATGCTGGTGGGACCAGTGAGAAATACTCATTGTGCTTTGTGTCTAGGTGGCTGTCATCTCGGGTCCACTTGAATCCCTTTTGAGAGCTCTGAGTCTCCTGGGTGCCTAGGCCCTGCACAGGGAAGTAGGTGGGTGTATACTAGGATCCAGAAAGAAGGATCTATAGGGAGAGTGACTTGGGGACTTTGGAAGAAGAAAAGAGAGCAAAGTGTCCCCTGAGTGCTGCATGGTGGTTGGTGAAGGGCTGGGGTGTGGTAGAGGGTTCTAGAGAGGGGAGAGATTGTGAGGGAGCTGGAATTAGCTCATAATGGTTGCCTGGTTTCCTGCTCACCCGGAGATGCTTACCCAGTAGGTGCTTAGAATTTGGGGCACCAAGCCAGGGCCTGGTTGTCAAGGAGGCAGGTTGGGATGGAATATTCATTCCTTCTTTTAATATGTCCTTGTCTTCAGCCCCACCTCGCCCTGTTCCTAGGTCTAGGGTTGTTAACTCTCTATTTCCCTTCCTTTTGTTTATTTATATATATTTTTTTTAAAGAAAATTCTCTCTCCTTGAGCTGTGATTCAGGTAGGCAGAGGAGTCCCAGGTCTGTCAGTAATCACCAAGTCCCCAGAACCCTTCAAAGGTCTGGGAGGCTCCCCATCATCCTATGCAAGCACCCTGACAGTGTGCCCCATGGGGGCAAGGACTCTAAGCAGTGTTCTTGGCTCTGGCTCAAAGTGAGTAGAAATAGCCTGAGTATGCTGTAGTCTCAAGGGTGTCCAAAAGAGGCCCGGCTGTGAGGAAACCCTCCAGGCTGGGTTCCTTGAAAGCCTCCTGGCTCTGATACCTGAAACACAAACAGGCAGCATAGTAAGAGCTTCTCCTGGCTAGCTTACCTTCCCTAACATCCAGGGAGATTAGCAAAGGATGAAGGCTCAACAGACACCTGACTTTCTCTACCATGTCCAGGGACTTCTGGAAGAATAAACATGGTCCTGGAATAAACAGATGGACAGTCTAGGATCCCAGAAAACTGGGAGACCAGAGGATCTCTATGTCTCTGTCTCTCTCTGCCTCTCTCTGTACGTCTTTCTTCCATTCCCTACCTCCCAACACCACCCCTGCCTATCTCTCTGTGTTGTGTGATTCTATGAATCTATTAATGTTTGTCCTTTAGTCAGGAACCTAGGCCCCTGATGGCCCAGAAGCAGGTCTAGTTTGGGCACAGGGTGGATCATTTCTTAGGATGTTGAGCTCCACATTGTCTGGGAAGGACAGGTTTGGATGTAGGGGAAACCCTTAAGGCTATATGTATTGCCCAGGCCATAGCTGGGGTGGGCATCAGGTTTAGAAAGGCCCGAGGGGACAGTAGAGGAGTTGTTCCTGATGGTACTTCTGTCTTGGAGGATGAATGAGACAATTGCTTGGTAATAAATAATATGGAGGGTGGCAGGAACCACACTTCCTTGGGGTCATGGGCGCCCTTGCACCTCTGAGAACTCAGAGCAGGCCTGCCTGGATAGAGAGAGCTCTCTTGGTTGTATCAGAGCATATGCCTCCAGGTCGGTTGTTCGGGTGGGAGAAGTGGAAAGCAATGGCAGGCTTCTCTCCTGGAGGATGTTAGAGGAGTCTTCTTCCAGTAGCGGTGGACTTCAGGGCAGTCCAGGGGAAGACATTTGGAGACTCTCAGTGCTCATGAAAGAAAGGCTTGGTGGTGGATAGTGGAAAAGCATTTCTCAGATGACAATAGCATACATCTTCTGGTAACCAGAGAGGCCCATCGGCCCTAGAAAATGTATCTGGAAGTGTATATATTGGAGAGCCAAAAAGAGATAGGAGGAGGTCTGTAGTAGGTAGTGAGTTAGGGAGGTAGATATGAAGTTAGGTGTAGGTAGGTGGAAAAAAGATAGATAAATAGATTGATAGAGAGACAGACAGACAGACAGACAGACAGACAGACAGGTGGCTAGCCAGCTGGTATGCACATGGAGAGAAAGTTTGAAGGCACCTTGAGAATTTCCAGTGGGCACCCTCAGAGGAGCTTGGTGTGAATTAGTGTAAGAGGAGTTGGTGAGGGGAGGGGTTGTACTGCAGGGATGCTGGTGGGACCAGTGAGAAATGCTCATTGTGCTATGTGTCTTGATGACTGTCATCTCGGGTCCACTTGAATCCCTTTGGAGAGCTCTGAGTCTCCTGGGTGCCTAGGCCCTGCACAGGAAAGTAGGTGGGTGTATACTAGGATCCAGAAAGAAGGATCTATAGGGAGAGTGACTTGGGGACTTTGGAAGAAGAAAAGAGAGCAAAGTGTCCCCTGAGTGCTGCATGGTGGTTGGTGAAGGGCTGGGGTGTCGTAGAGGGTTCTAGAGAGGGGAGAGATTGTGAGGGAGCTGGAATTAGCTCATAATGGTTGCCTGGATTCCTGCTCACCTGGAGATGCTTACTTAGTAGGGGCTTAGAATTCGGGACCCCAAGCCAGGGCCTGGTTGTCAAGGAGGCAGGTTGGGATGGAATATTCATTCCTTCTTTTGATATGTCCTTGTCCCCAGCCCCACCTCGCCCTGTTCCTAGGTCTAGGGTTGTTTTGTCTCTATTTCCCATCCATTTGTTTATTTATTTATTTTTTTAAAGAAAATTCTCTCTCCTTGAGCTGTGACTCAGGTAGGCAGAGGAGTCCCAGGTCTGTCAGGAATCACCCAAGTCCCCAGAACCCTTCAATGGTCTGGGAGGCTCCCCCATCATCTTATGCAAGCAACCTGACTGTGTGCCCCAAGGGTACAAGGAATCTAGGCAGTGTCTTGGCTCTGGATCAAAGTGATTAGTAAGAGCCAGAATATGCTGTGGCCTCAAGGGTGTCCAAAATAGGCCAGGCTGTGAGGAAACCCTCCAGGCTGGGTTCCTTGAAAGCCTCCTGGCTCTGATACCTGACACACAAACAGGCAACATAGTCAGAGCTTCTCCTGGCTAGCTTACCTTCCCTAACATCCAGGGAGATGAGCCAGGATGAAGGCTCAAAAGACACCTAATCTTCTGTGCCATGTCCAGGGACTTCTGGAAGAATAAACATGGTCCTGGAATAAACAGATGGACAGTCTAGGATCCAGAAAACTGGGAGACCAGAGGATCTCTCTGTCTCTGTCTCTCTCCGTCTCTGTCTGTACCTCTCTCTCCCACTCCCTCCCTCCCACCCCCCTCTCTGTCTCTGTGTGTGTGTGTGTTTCTATGTATCTATTAGCTGTGTGTCCTTTAGTCAGGAACCTAGGCCCCTGATGGCCCAGAAGCAGGTCTAGTTTGGGCCCAGGGTTGATCATTTCTTAGGGTGTTGAGCTCCACATTGTCTGGGAAGGCCAGGTTTGGATGTAGGATAACCCCTTAAGGCTATATGTATGCCCAGGCCATAGCTGGGGTGGGCACCAGGTGTAGGAAGGTCCGAGGGGACAGCAGAGGAGTTGTTTCTGATGGTACTTCTGTCTTGGAGGATGAATGAGACAATTGCTTGGTAACAAATAATATGGAGGGTGGCAGAAACCAGTCTTCCTTGGGGTCATGGGCGCCCTTGCACCTCTGAGAAGTCAGAGCAGGCCTGCCTGGATAGAGAGAGCTCTCTTGGTTGTGTCAGAGCAGATGCCTCCAGGCAGCTTGTTTGGGAGGGAGAAGTTGAAAGCAATGGCAGGCTTCTCTCCTGGTGGATGTTAGAGGAGTCTTCTTCCAGTAGCTGTGACTTCAGGGCAGTCCAGGGGCAGACATTTGGAGACTCTCAGTACTCATGAAAGAAAGGCTTGTTGGTGGATAATGGAAAAGCATTTCTCAGATGACCATGGCATACATCATCTGGTAACGAGAGAAGCCCTTTGGCCCTAGAAAATGTACCTGGAAGTGTATATATTGGAGAGCAAAAAGAGATAGTAGGAGGTGTGAAGTAGGTAGGGAGTTAGGGAGGTAAATATGAAGTTAGGTGTAGGTAGGTAGGAAAAAGTGATAGATAGATAGATAGATAGATAGATAGATAGATAGATAGAAAGATAGATAGACAGACAGAGAGACAGGTGGCTAGCGAGCTGGTATGTACATGAAGAGAAAGTTTGAAGGCATCTTGAGAATTTCCAATGGGCACCCTCAGAGCAGCTTGGTGTGAATTAGTGTAAGAGGAGTTGGTGAGGGGAGGGGTTGTACTGCAGTGATGCATGTGGGACCAGTGAGAAATGCTCATTGTGCTTTGTGTCTAGGTGGCTGTCTCCTCGGGTCCACTTGAATCCCTTTGGAGAGCTCTCAGTCTCCTGGGTGCCTAGGCCCTGCACACGTAAGTAGGTGGGTGTATACTAGGATCCAGAAAGAAGGATCTATAGGGAGAGTGACATGGGGACTTTGGAAGAAGAAAAGAGAGCAAAGTGTCCCCTGAGTGCTGCATGGTGGTAGGTGAAGGGCTGTGGTGTGGTAGAGGGTTCTAGAGAGGAGAGAGATTGTGAGGGAGCTGGAATTAGCTCATAATGGTTGCCTGGTTTCCTGCTCACCTGGAGATGCTTACTTAGTAGGTGCTTAGATTTCGGGGCCCCAAGCCAGAGCCTGGTTGTCAAGGAGGCAGGTTGGGATGGAATATTCATTCCTTCTTTTGATATGTCCTTGTCCCCAGCCCTACCTTGCCCTGTTCCTAGGTCTAGGGTTGTTAACTCTCTATTTCCCTTCCTTTTTTTTTTTTTTTAAAGAAAATTCTCTCTCCTTGAGCTGTGATTCAGGTAGGCAGAGGAGTCCCAGGTCTGTCAGTAATCACCCAAGTCCCCAGAACGCTTCAATGGTCTGGGAGGCTCCCCCATCACCCTATGCAGGCAACCTGACTGTGTGCCCCAAGGGGACAAGGAATCTAGGCAGTGTCTTGGCTCTGGATCAAAGTGATTAGTAAGAGCCAGAATATGCTGTGGCCTCAAGGGTGTCCAAAAGTTGCCAGGCTGTGAGGAAACCCTCCAGGCTGGGTTCCTTGAAAGCCTCCTGGCTCTGATACCTGACACACAAACAGGCAACATAGTCAGAGCTTCTCCTGGCTAGCTTACCTTCCCTATCATCCAGGGAGATGAGCCAGGATGAAGGCTCAAAAGACACCTAATCTTCTGTGCCATGTCCAGGGACTTCTGGAAGAATAAACATGGTCCTGGAATAAACAGATGGACAGTCTAGGATCCCAGAAAACTGGGAGACCAGAGGATCTCTCTGTCTCTGTCTCTCTCCGTCTCTGTCTGTACCTCTCTCTCCCATTCCCTCCCTCCCACCCCCTCTCTGTCTCTCTGTGTGTGTGTGTTTCTATGTATCTATTAGCTGTGTGTCCTTTAGTCAGGAACCTAGGCCCCTGATGGCCCAGAAACAGGTCTAGTTTGGGCCCAGTGTTGATCATTTCTTAGGGTGTTGAGCTCCACATTGTCTGGGAAGGCCAGGTTTGGATGTAGGATATCCCCTTAAGGCTATATGTATGCCCAGGCCATAGCTGGGGTGGGCACCAGGTGTAGGAAGGCCCGAGGGGACAGCAGAGGAGTTGTTTCTGATGGTACTTCTGTCTTGGAGGATGAATGAGACAATTGTTGGTAACAAATAATATGGAGGGTGGCAGAAACCAGTCTTCCTTGGGGTCATGGGCGCCCTTGCACCTCTGAGAACTCAGAGCAGGCTTGCCGGGATAGAGAGAGCTCTCTTGGTTGTATTAGAGCAGATGCCTCCAGGCAGCTTGTTTGGGAGGGAAGTTGAAAGCAATGGCAGGCTTCTCTCCTGGTGGATGTTAGAGGAGTCTTCTTCCAGTAGCTGTGACTTCAGGGCAGTACAGGGGCAGACCATTGGAGACTCTCAGAACTCATGAAAGAAAGGCTTGTTGGTGTATATGGAAAAGCATTTCTCAGATGACCATGGCATACATCATCTGGTAACGAGAGAGGCCCTTTGGCCCTAGAAAATGTACCTGGAAGTGTATATATTGGAGAGCAAAAAGAGATAGTAGGAGGTGTGAAGTAGGTAGGGAGTTAGGGAGGTAAATATGAAGTTAGGTGTAGGTAGGTAGGAAAAAGTGATAGATAGATAGATAGATAGATAGATAGATAGATAGATAGATAGACAGAGAGACAGGTGGCTAGCGAGCTGGTATGTACATGAAGAGAAAGTTTGAAGGCATCTTGAGAATTTCCAATGGGCACCCTCAGAGCAGCTTGGTGTGAATTAGTGTAAGAGGAGTTGGTGAGGGGAGGGGTTGTACTGCAGTGATGCATGTGGGACCAGTGAGAAATGCTCATTGTGCTTTGTGTCTAGGTGGCTGTCATCTCGGGTCCACTTGAATCCCTTTGGAGAGCTCTGAGTCTCCTGGGTGCCTAGGCCCTGCACAGGGAAGTAGGTGGGTGTATACTAGGATCCAGAAAGAAGGATCTATAGGGAGAGTGACATGGGGACTTTGGAAGAAGAAAAGAGAGCAAAGTGTCCCCTGAGTGCTGCATGGTGGTAGGTGAAGGGCTGTGGTGTGGTAGAGGGTTCTAGAGAGGAGAGAGATTGTGAGGGAGCTGGAATTAGCTCATAATGGTTTCCTGCTCACCTGGAGATGCTTACTTAGTAGGTGCTTAGATTTCGGGGCCCCAAGCCAGGCCCTGGTTGTCAAGGAGGCAGCTTGGGATGGAATATTCATTCCTTCTTTTGATATGTCCTTGTCCCCAGCCCCACCTCGCCCTGTTCCTAGGTCTAGGGTTGTTATCTCTCTATTTCCCTTACTTTTTTCTTTTTTTTTAAAGAAAATTCTCTCTCCTTGAGCTGTGACTCAGGTAGGCAGAGGAGTCCCAGGTCTGTCAGTAATCACCCAAGTCCCCAGAACCCTTCAATGGTCTGGGAGGCTCCCCCATCATCTTATGCAAGCAACCTGACTGTGTGCCCCAAGGGTACAAGGAATCTAGGCAGTGTCTTGGCTCTGGATCAAAGTGATTAGTAAGAGCCAGAATATGCTGTGGCCTCAAGGGTGTCCAAAAGTTGCCAGGCTGTGAGGAAACCCTCCAGGCTGGGTTCCTTGAAAGCCTCCTGGCTCTGATACCTGACACACAAACAGGCAACATAGTCAGAGCTTCTCCTGGCTAGCTTACCTTCCCTAACATCCAGGGAGATAAGCCAGGATGAAGGCTCAAAAGACACCTAATCTTCTGTGCCATGTCCAGGGACTTCTGGAAGAATAAACATGGTCCTGGAATAAACAGATGGACAGTCTAGGATCCCAGAAAACTGGGAGACCAGAGGATCTCTCTGTCTCTGTCTCTCTCCGTCTCTGTCTGTACCTCTCTCTGCCACTCCCTCCCTCCCACCCCCTCTCTGTCTCTGTGTGTGTGTGTGTTTCTATGTATCTATTAGCTGTGTGTCCTTTAGTCAGGAACCTAGGCCCCTGATGGCCCAGAAGCAGGTCTAGTTTGGGCACAGGGTTGACCATTTCTTAGGGTGTTGAGCTCCACATTGTCTGGGAAGGCCAGGTTTGGATGTAGGGGAACCCGTTAAGGCTATATGTATGCCCAGGCCATAGCTGGGGTGGGCACCAGGTGTAGAAAGGCCCGAGGGGACAGCAGAGGAATTGTTCCTGATGGTACTTCTGTCTTGGAGGACGAATGAGACAATTGCTTGGTTATAAATAATATGGAGGGTGGCAGGAACCACCCTTCCTTGGGGTCATGGGCGCCCTTGCACCTCTGAGAACTCAGAGCAGGCCTGCCTGGATAGAGAGAGCTCTCTTGGTTGTATCAGAGCAGATGCATCCAGGCAGCTTTTCGGGAGGGGGAATTGGAAAGCAATGGCAGGCTTCTCTCCTGGAGTGTGTTAGAGGATCTTCTTCCAGTAGCTGTGCTTCAGGCAGTACAGGGGCAGACCATTGGAGACTCTCAGTGCTCATGAAAGAAAGGCTTGGTGGTGGATAGTGGAAAAGCATTTCTCAGATGACCATTGCATACATTATCTGGTAACCAGAGGGCCCTTTGGCCCTAGAAATTGTACCTGAAAGTATATATATTGGAGAGCCAAAAAGAGATAGTAGGAGGTGTGAAGTAGGTAGGGAGTTAGGGAGGTAGATATGAAGTTAGGTGTAGGTAGGTAGGAAAAAGAGATAGATAGATAGATTGAGAGATAGATAGATTGATAGATAGACAGACAGACAGACAGACAGACAGGCAGGCAGGTGGCTAGCCAGCTGGTATGCACATGGAGAGAAAGTTTGAAGGCACCTTGAGAATTTCCAATGGGCACCCTCAGAGGAGCTTGGTGTGAATTAGTGTAAGAGGATTTGGTGTTGGGAGGGGTTGCTCTGCAGGGATCCTGGTGGGACCAGTGAGAAATGCTCATTGTGCTTTGTGTCTAGTTTGCTTTCATCTCGGGTCCACTTGAATCCCTTTGGAGAGCTCTGAGTCGCCTGGGTGCCTAGGCCCTGCACAGGTAGGTAGGTGGGTGTATACTAGGATCCAGAAAGAAGGATCTATGGTGAGAGTGACTTGGGGACTTTGGAAGAATAAAAGAGAGCAAAGTGTCCCCTGAGTGCTGCATGGTGGTTGGTGAAGGGCTGGGGTGTGGTAGAGGGTTCTAGAGAGGGGAGAGATTGTGAGGGAGCTGGAATTAGCTCATAATGGTTGCCTGGTTTCCTGGTCACCTGGAGATGCTTACTTAGAAGGTTCTTAGAATTGGGGACCCCAGTCCAGGGCCTGGTTGTCAAGGGGGCAGGTTGGGATGGAGTATTCATTCCTTCTTTTGTTATGTCCTTGTCCCCAGCCCCACCTCGCCCTGTTCCTAGGTCTAGGGTTGTTATATCTGTCTTTCCCTTCCTTTTTTTTTTTTTTTATAGAAAATTTTCTCTCCTGGAACTGTGATTCAGGTAAGCAGAGGAGTCCCAGATCTGTCAGAATGTCACCCAAGTCCCCAGAACCCTTGTGTTAATGTCCCTTATTTTCTTTGTTTTGTTAAATAGTTTGATGGCTGAAGAAATTAAATTTTGTGGTCCCTGTGATAAAAATGTTACTAGTTTCTAGCGTATTGCCATGACATATTTAATCTTTCTTTTTTTTTGTTTTTTGTTTTATATTTAATCTTTCAATACAATAGTATTCCCATGAGATAGTGTGTAATTTTAATTTTCCAAAGCCTACTTTCATGACTTTTCAGCACTTCCCTTCTAGTCCACCACACACCAGAGGTATTGGAAAAGAAGTATATGGAGGAAGTGGACCTGTTTCCAAAAGGTTCTATGGAGCAACTCCCATCTGCTTTGTCGGTTGATGAGCAGCTCTGTTCACAGTTTGGCAGCAGCAGCTGGATCCCCTCTGAAACTCTTCCTGGCTACAGCAGCACTCCAGTTCAGTAATGTCTGGATAGCAGCAGTGGCCCGAAGTATCAGGAACAACCAGCACTCAGCTGAAGGCACTCTTCAGCAGGAGCATTGGACTAGCATGTACCTCAGGAGAAATTCTCAGCTATGCTTCTCTTAAGGAAGTGAAGATCAGTGAACACAGGAGACCAAGAAGCATTAGGTACGCAGTCAAGCCAAGGCCTCTCCCATGCTCCTCAGTCCTACTTATACTGCCTCCAAACATCCCATGTCAGAGACACTAAGCTGGACCCAAATAAAAGAAGAAAAATCAGTTCAAACCCTTGGGTATCACTTGAACCAATGGCTTTCAAATTTTTGTAAAACTTTGCAACTCCTGAGGATATTGATCCTTCACATGTTTAGTGATTAGAATGTGCATCATCTGGCCAGGCAACGATACACACATTTAATTCCAAAAGTCTGGAGACAGTGGCAGGGGAATCCCTGTGTGTGAGGCCAACCTGGTCTTCAGAGAGAGAGAGAGAGAGAGAGGCAGAGACAGAGAGGGAGAGGACACCCAGGTTGAGAGACAGAGAGAGAGAGAGACCCAGGTTGACCAGGTTTTACGTAGAGAAATCAAGTCATAAAAAAAGGTGGTGGGGAGAGAAGGGAGAGAAATTGTGTATCACTGTATCATCTTTTTTCATAAGTTCTACTTGGGTACCGTCCTGTCTTTTCTCAAAAGATGCCAATCCTATTTGCAGGATGATATTTCCCAGCTCCATCCATTTGCCTAATAATTTCATGAACTCATTATTTTAATAATGGAGTAGTACTCCATTGTATAAAAGTACCACATTTTCTGTATCCATTCTTCTGTTGAAGGACATCTGGATTCTTTCCAGCTTCTGGATGTTATAAATAAGGCTGCTATGAAAAGAGATTATTAATGTAGATTTATATTGCCTTAAATAGTGTCTTCATGATTCTGCCTTGATTTTACAAGAACTCTGAAAAATTGACTTTAAAAACAAAAGACGGGGAACTGTAACCCCCTAGAAGGAGTCTCCCAAAACACTCTCCATCATGCCTTGTTCACTTTTAACTCTCTAAAACTGAAAGCTCATGGCAAACCTGCTGCTGACTGCCTCTGGCATCGCTGAGACCAATAAAAACTATGCCACAGCTATGTGGACGGACCCTCTCACCCTTGAATGGAATGTCCCAGACCCACTTCCCAGGCCGAGGATAGATATGCCTGTTTGATACCACAGAAGGCACAGCTAAATGGCTGCCAAAAAGACTAATGAAATAAATAGATACCCCCACAAAGCCAGGCCCAACTATTAATAAGATGAATAACAATTGACCTCCAGGGAAGAGAAATCTCCCTGAGAATTCCCTTCTTTTTCCTTTCCAGGTAAAATTGAATCACATGTGATGTCTGCTGGTAGAAGTTCTAATCCTGATGCTGGCCTCCGGACTTATACTACACAGACCTTCGCTGGGACATTAACAAGGACATCAAACTGCTAGAGATTGACATCACTAATCTAAGGAAATCCCTTCTTTTGCTGTCTGAAATGATCTCCAAAAATTATAAAGGACTTTATTGCATTTGATTTACACTTTTACAATAGAAATGACTGTGTACAGCTCTTGACTGTGTAAAAACCTTAAAGAAGAATGTTTACTTTTACATAGACAAGACAGGGAAGTTTAAAGAGAGCATGAAAAAGATCAGAGAAGGCCCTGAGATAAGACAGAGAGAGAAAGAGAAAGATGAGCGCTGGTACAAGAATTGGTTTGCAACCTCTCCATGGTTGTCAACCCTACTTCCTCCTACCTTGGGACCATTAATTGAGTTATTTTTGCTGATTTCTTTTGGTTCCTGGGCCTTAAATAGGCTGACTAACTTTGTGAAACAACAGATAGATAATTTGATAGCAAAACCTATTCAGATACATTAGCATAAGTTAGCTATGGAGGATCACAAGACTCAAGATGAGGTTGTTACTCTCTCCAGGGTGTTCCCAAAACCCATCTCCATCCAACCTAAAAGAGGGGACTTCTACCCCCAGACCAAGCAGAGAGGGGCCACCCAGAACCCTCTCTGACTGGAGATCTGAATTCTTGCTCAGGCTGTGAGGCTAAGCACTGCAAGGGAATATAAATAAAAGCTAAAAATATGTCTCTGGGTTCCCTGAGGGACAAGCCTGACTGCATAGGGGTTGATGTCAAAAGTATCCCCTCTCCAGGAAAAAGACATCAGAATGGGTATGGCCCTCATGCCTCACTGGACAATGACAGGAGGACCAGAGCCATTACAAGGTCCCCTTCAGTTATTAGAGGTCAGGCCTCTATCCCCGCCTTCGCAAGTTAGAATCACCCGGGCCCTTGTATACTTAGAGAAGGGAGGAGGTGTCAGGGGCAGCCCTGCTTATACACTGAAGGCCTAAAATCAGCCATAGGCCTAAAATCAGCAATAGGCCTGAGATACATACATGCTAACACAATGTCTTGGGTCTCTGTGGAAAAACACTGAAACAGATGGCTATAAATTATTGTAAACAGGCAGCTTTTGTGAAAATTTACCAGCCTGAGTAGTCATAGACCTTGTAAATAGGTAGCCTTGGTGGATAGTACCAACTTAGATAAGGACAAGTGGCCGGGCGTTGGTGGCGCACGCCTTTAATCCCAGCACTTGGGAGGCAGAGGCAGGTGGATTTCTGAGTTCAAGGCCAGCCTGGTCTACAGAGTGAGTTTCAGGATAGCCAGGACTACACAGAGAAACCCTGTCTCGAAAAACCAAAAAAAAAAAAAAAAAAAAAAAAAAAAAGAATAGGTTTAGATAAGGACAAGTGAATCATAGGCAGAGTCATAGTGACCTGTTCCCTGAACCTTCACCTAGCCAATACCCTGTTCTGAAGGATATCTGTACTCCCTACTCCCCCTGAACACCTACTCTCCAGTGTCATTCCCTTCCCCAGGTCCTGACTTTTTGTGTTTATAACCCCCGTGTGAATAAGTAAAACTTACGATTTGATTTAAAAAAAAATTAAAAAAATAAACATACACAGCCTTCTTTCATATTATATTACATGGATGATATTCTTATAGCAGAAAGAACAAAGGACTTAACTGAATTAATTTTGAAAAATATGATTGAGGTATTGACCCAGCATGGACTAATTGTTGTCCCTGATAAAAATCCAACATAACAAGCCAATAAGTTATTTGGGAAAAACAATTTCTAGTGAATATATTGTATCTCAAAAACTACAACTTAGGATTGATAAATTAAAGACACTTAATGATTTTCAAAAACTATTGGGAAATATTAATTGGATTAGACCTTATTTAAAAATTACCATAGGACAATTGCATCATTTATTTGAGATTCTCAAAGGAGATCCTGATCCCAAATCTAAAAGACAGCTTACAAAAGAAGCCTTAATACAATTAGAATTGATAGAACAAAAGATGCAAGAAACAAAAGTAACACAAATAATTATTAAAAACATGGTCCCATATCATACGTAAATCATCTTATACCCCCACTGCATGTTTGTGGCAAGAAGGTGTACTAGAATGAGTTTATCTCCCTCATACTCAAGTAAAAATGATATCTTCTTATCCTTTCACATGTAGTCAATTAATTATTAAATGGAGTTAAGATCCAGAGAACTATTTGGTAAAGAAATACATGAAATTCTCATTCAATATAATAAGGAACAATTGGAGTATTTCATTCCAACTGCGGATGATTGGGGAATTGTATTAGCTCATTATATGGAACAAATCAAATATTATGTACCTCAACACCCTATATGAATGTTTGTAGAAGAAACAGAGATAATCTTTCCTTCTAAAATAGCATCGGAACCTATTTCCAATGCCCTCTTGGTATTTACAGATGGGCCATCCAATGGAATTTCAGCCATCTATGTAAAAGCTAGACCTGTAATTATTAAAAAGGGTGAAGAAATTTCTGCACAGCAGGTGGAAATTATTGCAGTTATTACAGCCCTTGAACATATATCAGAAGAGTTTAACCTTCATACAGATTCAAATTATGTTGTTTGTTTATTTCCTGGTATAAAGACACTTCTTATATCTGGAAATTCCAAAATTATATCACTCTTGCTTCAGTTGCCAAATATAATTCAATGAAGAAAAAGAAAAAATTTTTATAGGACATATTAGAGGACATACTGGCCTACCAGGTCCAATAGCTTCGATCAGAAACCTTTGTCACCAACGTGGAGGCAGGAGGAGGGGGGAAGGGATAGTGAGTTCCTGGGAGGGAGGGGGGAAATGGGGTAAGGAGAGAACATCTGAAATGTAAAAAAATTTCCAATAAAAAATAAAAAAAAAAAAAAGAAAGAAACCTTTGTCACCAAAGGTTTCTGAGGCAAACATCATCACTCCGTTTGTAATGGAGGTATCCAAGGTTTAGAAAAGCTATGTAGCTTATCTAAGATCACACAATTGGTTATCAAATGACAAGATTAACATGAAGACATTTCTGCATCTGAAACCTGATGCCACAGCATCCTTTAAAGGTAATCTGTGTTGAACATCACCTGGGCAGGACTTTAGTTTGCAGTAAGAGCTAAGAACATGAGATTTAAATTGAGTTTTCCTTCCATGAAGTTGTTTTGTTTACAAATCTTTTCCTATGCTGCTTGCATGCTTGAGTGCAGATGCATTTCTTGTATTCCAGAAGCATCACAGGCAAGTCGAGCCTCCTCTGCTTTACTGGCTGAATCAATAAAATCCAGTGCTTCCTAAACTAAGTTTCTAAGTGGCTCATGAAAACACTGGCAGCCACTGCCTGCAGTACCCAGGTTTTGCTCTATTCTTCTGAATCTCAGTAAAGAATACCCGCCCCCTCGTCTTTCCATCCCCCTTCCTGCCTGGTGGGTCTGGACAGTGAAGGCAGTGAGGTTTGTTCCGTCAATAAGGAATATATTCATTTTAAAACTCTGACATGGGGTGATTCCTTAGCTTGCTATACCAAGTATCTCACACCGTCAGGCTTGAGTTTCTCCATGGATACAGGGGTTTTCTAGAACCCTCAACTACTGGAGGCTCCAGAGATATCCCAATAAAGATTTCCCACTGGTTAGCTTCATAAAACAAAAACAAAACAACCAAAAAACAAAAAACTGCATGATACCGGGTACAGAGACAGGAAGGAAGTTCAATGCAATAGAATTGAAGACCCAGAAAAGAACCCACACACCTATGGACACTTGATCTTTGACAAAAGATAAACTGTCCAGTGGAAAAAGGACAGCCTTTTCAACAAATACTGCTTGTTCAACTGGAGGACAACATGTAGAAGAATGCAAATTGATCCATTCTTATCTCCTTGTACAAAGCTCAAGCCCAAGTGGATAAAGGACCTTCACATAAAACAAGAATCCACCGAAGCTAAAAGAAGAGAAGTTGGGGAAAACCTGGAATACTTGGGCACAGAAGAAAAGTTCTTGAATAGAACACCAATGGCTTATGCTCTAGATCAAGAATAGACAAATGGGACCTCATAAAATTACAAAGTTTCTGTAAGGCAAAGGACACTGTCAATGGACAAAACAGCAACCAACAGCTTGGAGATGATCTTTACCAATCCCACATCCTATCCAATACAAATCCAATACATACAAAAGAACTGAAGAAATTAGACTCCAGACAAACAAATAACCCTATTAAAAATGGGGTACAGAGCTAAACAAAGAATTCTCAACTGAGGAAACTCAAAGGGCCGAGAAGCACCTAAAGCAATGTTCAGCAGCCTTAGTCGTCAGGGAAATGCAAATCAAAACACCCTGAGATTCCTCCTCACACCAGACAGAATGGCTGAGATCAAAAACATAGGTGATAGCAGATGCTGTTAGGATGTGGACAAAGAGGAACACTCCTCCATTGTTGGTGGGATTGCAAGCTGGTGCAACCACTCTGGAAATCAGTCTGGTGGTTCCTCAGAAAATTGGATATAGCATTACCTGAGGACCCAGCTATACCACTCCTGGGCATATACCCAGAAGATGTTGCAATATATAACAAGGACATATCCTCCACTATGTTCATAGCAGCCTTATTTATAATAGCCAGAAGCTAGAAAGAACCCAAATGTCCTTCAACAGAGGAATGGATACAGAAAATGTGGTACATTTACACAATGGAGTACTATTCAGCTATTAAAAACAATGAGTTCCTGAAATTCTTAGGCACATGGATGGAACTGGAAAATATCACCCTGAGTGAGGTAACCCAATCACAAAAGAACACCCATGGTATGCACTCATTGATAAGTGGATATTAGCCCAAAAGCTCACAATACCTAAGATACAACACGTAGACCACATGAAGCCCAAGAAGAAGAAGGAAGACCAAAGAGTGTGTGCTTTGGTCCTTCTTAGGAGGAGTATCAAAATACTCAACCAGAGCTCCCAGGGCCTAAACCTGCAGCCTGGGAACACAAAGGAGGACTCATGGCTCCACCTGTGTAGGTAATTGAAGAGGGCCTTGTCAGGCATTAGTGGAAGAGGAGGGCCTTGGTCCCTGAAAGTTTGGATTGCATAGTGTTGGAGAATTCAGAGCAGGGAGGGGAATGGGTGGATGGTGGGGGCACACCCTCAAGAAGTAGGAGGAGGGGGATGGGATAAGGGGTTTTGGCGGGAATGGAGAGGGAATGACATTGAAAGGTAAATAAATAAAATATCCAATTATAAAAAAAAAAAACAGATAATGTTTCTGGCAATTGTAGTGGAGCAGTTTGAGACTTTTTGTCAACAATTTATTATGGGGTATTGTATAATCTTCAAGGACAAGGCTCAGGCTGGTTTAGGTGATAAAAATGGGGAGATGTGGAGAGCTTTAGGGGCTGCCTGGCAGGAATCTGACATAGGCCAAGGACAAGGAACTAGACTGCAGGCAGGAATCTGACATTGGGCTAATTCAAAGAAGTAATTTCTGGCAAAAATCTAAATCTTAGGTGAGAACAAAAAAGTAGGCTTCAGGCATGAAAATGACTTTGGGCTAGGACAGGGAAGCAGGATCAGATACTTTGATCATCCTGATAAGCCCTTAGAAATAGTGATCACATGACTCTGCCTATTGTTCATGATCTTAATTTTCAGGGTTTAATGTTTTCCTTGTTCCTGGACTATTTGCATCTATTGTATTACTAGTTTCTCAACCTAGAACTGACCTTAATACTAGCATGTAATTTAAACAGTATAAAGCCAAAAAAGGAGGAAGAGGGATGGGATAGGGATTGATGGGGGAGAGGGAAACTAGGAAGGGGGATGGAATCTGAAATGTAACTAAATAAAATATCGAATAAAAAAAAATGAATTTGAAAATATTAGGCAAATGGATGGAACCAGAATATATCTCCTGAGTGAGTTAACCCAATCACAGAAGAATAATATCCATATCACTCCATACATTGTATGCTCTATTCAAATTCTATCATTTGTTCTTTCCATAGCACAATATGCAGGTGATTGTCTAGCCCCCACAGTCTCTGAGGAGCAAGGTTCTGAATCAGCTTTCCCATTCAGTTACGAGGCTCCAACAGACATCACTGCAACACTGATGGCCTCTGCTCAGAGGGTTCTATCCTGGTGCAAGAGGGACTTGAGAGCACAGTCTGCTAAGCACCCCTTGCCTTTTCCAATCATGATGCTCCTTCAACAATTCCTTGTGGAACCTGACAGTGAGCACCAGACCAGGTAGCACTCTGGACCCTAAGGAAGAGGGTCCTTGCTGTCCCTCCATATTCAGAAAGCTTGGATGATTGCCCCATCACTGCAAGCAGAAACGCCAGCTGAGGCAGCTCGAGACAGGCCCGTGCAGGCCCGAGGACAGCTGCTCTGGAACTTTGCTTGATTCTCGAGAACAACGGTCAGTCTACTTCTGTGCCCTTCGCCTCCCGGACGTGTCCACAGTTCTCAGGACAGAAAGCTGTCTCAAATGATCCTGCTTAACTGCTTCTTTCCGTGAGTCACCATTGCCAGGTACATTCACTGCCCTTCAAGCGATAATAGCCCGTTTCCCATTTCTTCTTTCAATTTCCTTACTGACTCAAAATGGCCAGACTGTGGATAAAGGCCAGCGAGTCCAGCCCGGACATTACCTCTGACCATAGACCTCGGTTTCCCAGCCTCCACGGCCTGGGACTCCCTTCAGTGTCCCCCAACCAAATATTCACACCCTACCCCAAGGGGCAAGCAGTTGCTGGGTTCCCAGCCTCCACGGCCTGGGACCCCCTTCAGTGTCCCCAATGGGGGAAGGACTTGACCAGCAGAGACCCGAGGACTTTGCACCTCCGGGGCTCATAGACCAACTCAGCACGAGTTCAGGTGCCCAAAGCCCTATGAAGATCAGAGTTTAGCACAGGACGCTAAATTACAGAAAATCTACAACTGAACTCTGGTAAATAGCGGAGCAGTTTTTCATGCCCCGAAACAGCACCTTCCATTGGATTCCCTGAGCAGGCACATTGTTATTTACAGTTGGTACTGAGAAGGCAATGGTAGCTTAGAGCTTGTGGCAGTTGACAACACATGATTAGTCTACATTCAGGACCAAGACACTAGAGGGAGCCCATGCCCAACTCTGCCTAGATGGTCAGGATCTGGAATTGTAATGGCTCAAAGACCTAGGTTAGAACCAAACAGGACTTTGGCAAAAAAAGGTCAATGAACTAATTCTTTTTTTTTTTTTTTTTTTTTTTTTTTTGGTTTTTCGAGACAGGGTTTCTCTGTGTAGCCCGGGCTGTCCTGGAACTCACTCTGTAGACCAGGCTGGCCTCGAACTCAGAAATCCGCCTGCCTCTGCCTCCCAAGTGCTGGGATTAAAGGCGTGCACCACCACCGCCCGGCTAATGAACTAATTCTTAATATTTGGCTATACTCATAGATCCCTGCCTTGCCTTATCATTAGAGAGACTTCCTATAGCAGCTGATGGGAGCATATACAGAGATCCATAGCCAAGCATTTAGTGGATCTCAGGGAATCCAGTGGAAGATGAGGAAGAAGGGTTGTAGGAACCCGATGGTCAAGGACACCAGAAGAGGACAGCCCACAGAATCAATTGAGCAAGGTTCATAGGTGTTCAAGATGGAATCCTGGACCCCCTGGGGGTCTTCAGTAGGCCCTCTGCATACATGCTGTGCTTGTTTAACTTAGGGTTATTGTTGGACTCCTCACAGTGGGAGTGGGGATGTCTCTGACTCCTTTGCCTCTTTGTGGGACCATTTTCCTCCTACTGGATTGCCTCATCCAGCCCTGATAGGATGGTTTTTGTCTAGTCTTGCTTTATTTTGCTATGCCATGTTCAGTTAATATCCCTGGGGAGACCGGCTCTTTTTTTTTTTTTTTTAATTGGAAATGTTTTATTGAGCCGGGCGGTGTTGGTGCACGCCTTTAATCCCAGCACTTGGGAGGCAGAGACAGGCGGATTTCTGAGTTCGAGGCCAGCCTGGTCTACAGAGTGAGTTCCAGGATAGCCAGAGCTACACAGAGAAACCCTGTCACGAAAAAAAAAAAAAAAAAAAGGAAATGTTTTATTGGAAGATTTTTTTTACATTTCAGATGTTCTCTCCTTACCCCATTTCCCCCCCTCCCTCCCAGGAACTCACTATCCCTTCCCCTCCTCCTGCCTTCACGTTGGTGTACCCCCACCCACCCTCCCCTGTACCTCACCTCCCCACCCTCGAGTATCCCCCCGCCCCCACGACGTCCAGCCTTCATGGGACCAAGGATCTCTTCTCCCACTTACATATAGCTCCCTTGCATATATAGCTGGAGCCTTGAGTCCCTCCCTAAGTACTCCCAGGCTGGTGGCTTAGACCCTGGGGCTCTGGTTGGTTGGGATTGTTGCTTTCCTCATGGTGTCGCGAATCCTCTCAACTCCTTCAGCCTTCACTCTATCTTCTCCATTGGGAACCCCATGATCAGTTTAATGGTTAGCTGTGAGCATCTGCCTCTGAGTATGTCAGACTCTTGCAGACCTCTAAGGAGACAGCTATATCAGGCTCCTGTCAGCATGTACATCCTGACATCCACATCAACCTCTACCTTTGGTGACTGCACATAGGATGGATTTCCAGGTGGAATGGTCTGTAGACAGTCCCTCCTTCAGTTTCTGTCCTGCACTGTGTCTCCATATTTGCACCCTTGAGTATTTTGTTACTCCTTCTAAGAAGGACTGAAGGCTCCCCTATTTGGTCATCATTCTTCATGAGCTTTATGTGGTCTGTGAGTTGAATCTTGGGTATTTCAGACTTCTGGGCTAAAATCCAATAATCAGTGAGTGAATACCATGGATGTTCTTTTGTGATTGGGTTACTTCACTCAGGATGATATTTTCTAGTTCCATCCATTTATATAAGAATTTATCAAAATCATTGTTTTTAATAGCTGAGTAATATTCCATTGTATAAATGTACCACATTTTTTGTATCCATTCCTCTGTTGAAGGGCATCTGGGTTCTTTCCAGTTTCTGGCTATTATGAATAAAGCTGCTATGAACATAGTGGAGCATATGTCCTTGTTATGTGTTAGAGCATCTTCTGGATATATACCCAGGAGTGTTATAGCTGGGTCCTCAGGTAGTGATATGTCCAATTTTCTGAGGAACCGCCAGACTGATTTCCATAGTGGTTGCACCATCTTGCAATCCCACCAACAATGGAGGAGTGTTCCTCTTTCTCCACATCCTCGCCAGCATCTGCTATCACCTGAGTTTTTTATTTTAGCCATTCTGACTGGTGTGAAGTGGAATCTCAGGGTTGTTTTGATTTGCATTTCCCTGATGACCAAGGATGCTGAACATTTCTTTAGGTGCTTCTCGGCCATTCGCATTTCCTCAGTTGAGAATTCTTTGTTTAGCTCCTTACTCCATTTTTTAATAGGGTTATTTGGTTGCCTAGAGTCTAATTTCTTGAGTTCTTTGTATATATTGGATATTAGTCCTCTATTGGATGTCGGATTGGTAAAGATCTTTTCCCAATCTGTTGGTTGCTGTTTTGTCCTATTGACAGTGTCCTTTGCCTTACAGAAACTTTGTAATTTTATGAGGTCCCATTTGTCAATTCTTGATCTTAGAGCATAGGCCATTGGTGTTCTGTTCAGGAACTTTCCCCTGTGCCTAGGTATTCGAGGGTCTTCCCCACTTTCTCTTCTATTAGTTTCAGTGTGTCTGGTTTTATGTGAAGGTCCTTTATCCACCTGGACTTGAGCTTTGTACAAGGAGATAGGAATGGATCGATTTGCATTCTTCTGCATGCTGTCCTCCAGTTGAACCAGCACCATTTGTTGAAAATGCTGTCCTTGTTCCACTGGATGGTTTTAGCTCCTTTGTCAAAGACTAAATGATCATAGTTGTGTGGATTCATTTCTGGGTCTTCAACTCTATTCCACTGATCTTCCTGCCTGTCTCTGTACCAATACCAGGCCGTTTTATCACTACTGCTCTGTAGTAAAGCTTGAGGTCAGGGATGGCGATTCCTCCAGAAGTTCTTTGATTGTTGAGAATGGTTTTCGCTATCCTGGGTTTTTTGTTGTTCCAAATAAATTTCAGAATTTCTCTTTCTAGCTCTGTAAAGAATTGAGTTGGGATTTTAATGGGGATTGCATTAAATCTGTAGATTGCTTTTGGCAAGATGGCCATTTTTACTATATTAATCCTGCCAATCCATGAGCATGGGAGATCTTTCCATTTCCTGAGATCTTCTTCAATTTCTTTCTTCAGAGACTTGAAGTTCTTGTCATACAGATCTTTCACTTGCTTGGTTAGATTCACCCCGAGGTATTTTATATTATGTGTGACTATTGTGAAGGGTGTCATTTCCCTAATTTCTTTTTCAGCCTGTTTATCTTTCATGTAGAGGAAGGCTACTGATTTGTTCGAGTTGATTTTATAACCTGCCACCTTGCTGAAGTTGTTTATCAGGTTTAAGAGTTCTCTGGTGGAGTCTTTGGGGTCACTTAAGTATACTATCATATCATCTGCAAATAGTGATATTTTGATTTCTTCCTTTCCTATTTGTATTCCTTTGATTTCTTTTTGTTGTCTAATTGCTCTGGCTAGGACTTCCAGTACTATATTGAATAGGTAGGGAGAGAGTGGGCAGCCTTGTCTAGTCCCTGATTTTAGTGGGAATGCTTCAAGTTTCTCTCCATTTAGTTTGATGTTAGCTACTGGTTTGCTGTATATTGCTTTTACTATGTTTAGGTATGGTCCTTGAATTCCTGTTCTTTCCAAGACTTTTACCATGAAGGGATGTTGAATTTTGTCAAATGTTTTCTCAGCATCTAATGAGATGATCATGTGGTTTTTTTCTTTGAGTTTGTTTATATAGTGGATTACATTGATGGATTTCCGAATATTGAACCATCCCTGCATTCCTGGGTTAAAGCCCACTTGATCATGATGGATGATTGTTTTGATGTGTTCTTGGATTCGGTTTGCTAGAATTTTATTGAGTATTTTTGCATCAATATTCATGAGGGAGATTGGTCTGAAGTTCTCTTTCTTTGTTGGGTCTTTGTGAGGTTTAGGTATGAGTGTGATTGTAGCTTCATAGAACAAATTGGGTAGTGTTCCTTCCGTTTCTATTTTGTGGAATAGTTTGAAGAGAATTGGTATTAGGTCTTCCTTGAAGGTCTGATAGAATTCTGCACTAAAACCATCTGGTCCTGGGCTTTTTTGGGTGGGGAGACTTTTAATGACTGCTGCTATTTCTTTAGGGGTTATGGGACTGTTTAGATGGTTTATTTGCTCCTCATTTAACTTTGGTACCTGGTATCTGTCTAGAAAATTGTCCATTTCATCCAGATTTTCCAGTTTTGTTGAGTATAGGCCTTTGTAGTAGGATCTGATGATTTTTTGAATTTCCTCAGTTTCTGTTGTTTTGTCTCCCTTTTCAGATCTGATTTTATTAATTTGGGTACTGTCTCTGTGCCCTCTGGTTAATCTGGCTAAGGGTTTATCTATCTTGTTGATTTTCTCAAAGAACCAACTCCTGGTTTTGTTGATATTTTGTATAGGTCTTTCTGTTTCTATTCGGTTGATTTCAGCCCGAGTTTGATTATTTCCTGACGCCTACTCCTCTTGGGTGTATTTGCTTCTTTTTGTTCTAGAGCTTTCAGGTGTGCTGTCAAGTTGTTAATGTGTGCTCTCTCCAATTTCTTTTTGTAGGCACTTAGAGCTATGAGTTTTCCTCTTAGCACTGCTTTCATGGAGTCCCACAAGTTCTGGTATGATGTTTCCTCATTTTCATTAAATTCTAGAAAGTCTTTAATTTCTTTCTTTATTTCTTCCTTGAGAAAGTCATCATTGAGTAGAGCATTGTTCAGTTTCCACATGGATGTGGGTTTTCC
>JAJTUV010004053.1:0-50103 GCA_021653895.1 Mastomys natalensis | reverse complement strand
TTTAACCCTCTTTGATAGTTGCAAGGCTGGTGGACAAAAATGAAAACATACAAAAAAAAATACCAGGCAGGAAATGCCACACTGGCTTTCAGTTCAGCTCCACAGGGAACTCAGAAATGATTTCTGGTCCAGCTGTCTTTAACTTCCACAACCCAGAGAAACAGACATGGGCTTTTATTCCCTGGGAATACGTCCTGGAAATATGCTCCCATTTTTGTGCAAATAAAAGAAGAAATTGCAGTACATAGCTTAGTTTGTTACAATTACGTGTCAAATATGAATGCTATTCACTATGGACTGATGAAGGTCCAAGTGAGTGTTAAGATTATGGAAAGGCTTTCTGTCATGGGGGGGGGGGGGTAAAGAACAAAAAGAAAAAGCACTGGTTAGGGAGCATGAGCTGAGAACTGTATATGTATGCAGGCTGCTTTAGAGGAGGACTTTCATTTTATTTCCTCTACTATTGAAACTAAAGGGTACTTTCAATGTAGAAAGCTTTAAACTACAAACAATTTGTAACATTCATTTACAATGTAATTGTGTCTTTGGTATGTTTTCTAGCTGATGGAATACACACACAAACACACACACACACACACCACACACACACATAGGTAGGGGGTGCAATTCTGACATCTCAGGAAGAAGATGAACAAAGGAGGCAGGAAAGAGAGATTGAGACTGAGATTGAGACTAGTTGCAAACAAAAAAATCGATACCAAGCAAACAAAAGTATTATAAGATCCCATTGCTACATCTGTCCTCTTTAATATAAACTAATATCTATTCCTTCTCAATCCCATAATTACAAACAAGAAAAGAAGTGATGTAGAACCATAGCAGAAAGAAACAATTAACAGGGGAATTGTCTTGTGGTCTCAATTAGTGGCAAGGTGACCCACATGATGTTCAGGGCTAAAATACATAATGACTCTTAAGTCAAGCATATTATTTTAAAACAACCATTGGAAATAAGAAAAAATATTTTGTATAAGTGAAATTAAATTGTATGATGGAGTTCAAATGCAAAATTACCATATTTATTTTTTACCTCTTTTTTCTAAGAAGGTCAAAAACTTTATGCTGTATTAAAATACAATTCTTAGTCCTTGAGCATAGTATTGCCATTTGGCTAACAAGCTTCTTTATTTGAAAAATGCAAAACAGTTCAACTATAGGCTTCAGAGGAATCGATGATTGTCTCACAAAAATTTCCAGGCTTCCAAAGGATTTTTCTAACCATTCTCCTTGCTTTGACATCTGGGGGAAGGAGGTGACAAGTAAAGGGGAAAAAAACACTCTTCCTTGGAGAAATAAGACTGAAAAAAAGTGCTGTTCCTTTAGCTATCAATTATGGGGTTCATATTTACAACTTTGTCATGGGAGTATATGGAAAGGGGAGGAAGACAGGGGGAGTAAAAGATGCTGTGCTGTTTTTTTCATGTGTAAGAATATAGTTAGTTATGCTCAAAGCTCGTATGAACTCACAGAGATGGAGGCAGCAAGCATAGAGCCTACACCGACCTGCTCCAAGTCCTCTGAGTATTTATTACGACTTTCAGTATAGTGTTTTTATGGTACTTCCAGATTTCGGGAACCATTGGATCTCTGATTTTTGTGCCTCTTCTTAAGATCTTTTCCTTCTCTTTGTTTTGTCCAATGTGATATGGTAGCTTTTGTTTTATCTTATATTTTACTTTTATCCCATAGAAGCCCATTTGTTTTCTAATGAGAGACAGAAAGTGAGTAGATTCTGAAAGGAGGGGAGAAGGGGGCTGGGAGAAGCAGAAGGAGAGACCATAATTAGGATATTATTGTGAGAAATATCTATTTTCAGTAAAAAAGAAAAAATAATTTAATGAAAAAATATAGTTAGTGTGTAGATTGGAATATTAATTGCTAGTTGTCAACTTACTTCTTCTTTAGATTAAGTAAGTGCCTTCAAATGCCTCCTGAGTTTCAAATGAAGACAACATGGCTTGTAGTTTAGTTTCAATTTTGCATCCCACTCATACCAATAAGATCAAACATAGTCTTTCTTTTTTTTTTATCATCTTAACCAGTTTTATTTAATTAATAAAAAATTTAACATTAATTATTATTGTGTGTGTGTGTGTGCGTGTGCTGTATAGCACACAAACATAGGTCAGAGGAACAAGTCTTTCAAAAAATATTTTTTCCCATGACTATGATGGAGCAAACCCTTTGAACAATAGTGTCAGTGCCTACATTTCTAATTATGTGTATATCCTTGGGCACATCATTCAACCTCTCTTGGCTAAAATCTCTTCAATAGAAAAAGTGATGATAGTGTTGATTGTGATGTAAATGAGAAAACATGAGCTTTGGAGTTGTATAAACCTTGCTAGAAAAATGTCATGTTTGACAATGACTAGCCACACTGATTAAGCAAATTGCTGAACCTGACTCTTAGGGTTTTTTCCTTGTATTTACCAACAAGGAAAATAGGATATATTGTAGCAAACAATCCAAGAATTCAGCAATTTAATACAAGAGAGGTTTATTTCTCATTTCTAATACAATCTGTTATAGTTTGTACATTTAATGAAGCGGCTTCGCTCTAAACCAGTAGTTCTCAACCTGTGGTCATGACTCCTTTGGGGTCATATATCAGACATCCTATATATCAGATCTTTACATTATGATTCATAGCAGCAGCAAAATTGCAGTTATGAAGTAGCAACAAAACTTATTTTATGGTTGGGAGCTCACCACAACATTAGGATTAAAGGATTAAAGGATTGCAGCATCAGGAAAGTTGAGAGACACTGCTGTAAACTAAGAGTTAGACATCTATGGGGCAAATCAGAACAGATTTTCTTGTTTCAAGTCAGGCTTTACTATAACTAAAGTAGGCCTGGAGTTGGCTGAGACAGAGAATGGGACTGAAGTTCTCACCTGACAGCTTCTAACCTCAGGGGTAGCTTATATTGCAGGCTTTGGTGGCTGAAGCAGGAAAATACTAAATTTATGGCTATATAGTGAGAACCTCCTTCAACAAAAATCAAAACTAGGAGAGTGCTTACATAGTACACATAAGACCTAGCACTGAGGAGTACAAAAAGGGCTGTTGCTAATGGAGGTTGGGAGAAAGAGTGAAGGCAAAGAGTGCAAATGAATTTTCTGTGAACATGGTTTTAATTTTCAGTAAAAATGTTAAGGACTCAGAATGAAACTTAATGATATAGTACTTCCCTGGCATATGTAAGCACTGGCTTCCAATCTTATAGCAATGAATGAATGAATGAATGAATGAATGAATGAATGAATGAAACCTTGACTATTAAACCATATAAATGTCTTGTGAAAAAAATACTGTGCTATTCTGCCACTCTGCAAAATTCAAGGGGAAATTAGAGAACCTGAACAGCAATCCTTCATTTAATCACAGATTTTTTTGAACAGTCATCTCCAGATCTTTTTTCCTCATTGTAAGGGAAGAGCAGGGCTTGAAGGTGACTGAGAGGGTAAAACACTTGCTTGTCAAAGCATGAAGATTTGATTATACATTTTCAAGAACACATACAAAAGCCACATAGGAGTGGCTAATGCACAGGATAGCCAGACTGCCTGAACTGGTGAGCTCAAGGTTCAGTGAGCCACCATGCTTCATGCATACACATGCAAATACAAGCACACATACTCATGAATACCATATACCCATACATATGCAAAATACTTTAACTCTCAAAATATAATAGCAATTATCTTGGAATGCTTAGGATGAGAATCCTTAGAGAAGCCAATAGAGTTTCTCCTACTTGTGGAAGCTCCGGTCAGATTACATCTCCCCCCAACACAACTCACCATTACAGCTATCCTCTGAGTACAGGGATAGCAGCCTGTTGACTCATAGAACAGGGACAGGAAACATCACATCTTTGTTAATGACTATACCAGGTGACTTGCAATGATGTTTAGTTGATGGTTAACTGAGATTTTATTCCCTCACATCACAGGAAAAGTCTGAGTGGATGAGTGATCATCATTTAACAGTGATATTTATACTTGTAGATGAAAAGTTACACCAGAGCAACAGAAGACAAAAGGGAGAACCAATTAATGCCTTTGATAGAAAGAGAGACCAAGGGCACCACACAAGCAGGAGAACTGCAGTGGCATGGTGATCTAATTCATGTGTTATCAAATCAAATAGACCTGAGCCGCATAACTCTGCTAAGTGCCTTCATTTCTCTGAGCTTCTATTGCTTCACAACCAAAGTGAGGATAATATCATCTACTTCATAGAGATTTTGTGAGATTTGAGAGATGAGCTATGTAAACTGTTTGCAGAGATCCTCACAGATGGCAGCCACTCAATGCATGGTAGCTATGTTGTTTTGGTTTGGTTTTTAGAGCACATTACATAATATAATATTTTTGAAGGAGCCAAATACATGCATCTTTACACTCATAGCAACAGGGTACAGAGGCTACACAGAGACGCAATCCTTTTATGTAGTGAAAACCATGCTTGCTAGAGTTAATATTTACAAACATCTATTTTTTTCTTGGCAGTTGCTTCTTATTTACAGAGCAAGTGAAGGGGGAAATAAAAATCTCCACTTGAAGAGCTTCTAGGAAGCTACATAAGGCAGCAAATTACAAACCCGAGAAACTGCACCTGTACATAATCAAACAGGAACTTTTCTCAAAGAGGCTTTACATGAAGAATCAAAAGATGACCTGGACTTGAATTCTAAGCTGTGTGTTATATATGTGCACATGCTTACTCTTCTGTCACTTCAAATAATACCAACAGCTAAACTAGTTAAAATCTAAAATTCAGTGAACACTTTGTCAGTGCTGCACATTTGTAGTTATTAAACTTACTTGGTGCTATAACAACTATATTAGGGTCATTTTACACATGAAGTTACAGAAGCACAGGTAGGTGGAATAACCCAGGAAGAAAGAAGCTGGATCCATTTCCCATGACAAAGGTGAGTGCACATGCATACATACATAAATTAAGATTAACAGAGATTAAGAGAGGTAATGTAACTCTACACTGTAGAAAGGGCTGTGGGGTGTTTTGGTTTTGCCATTGTAATTTTTCCCTGTCAAAGATGCTATACTGGGAGAGAGCTAAGAAATAGTGGTTCCAAATACACTTGATATTCTGTCTGCAGCATTTTACAGCGGAGATCCCTCATTTCCATTTCCACGTGGTCACAGAAGACTCAAAGCATTCCTGGCTTTGTCATTCTGTACTGCTCCTCAGTCCCTCAGGAGTAGTTTTCAGGCTCATCAAGACAGCTTCACACTGTAGTTAATCAATGACAGTAGCCACAAGTAGCATATATTCATGACTACTGTAGCTGTCTTTAACCTAAAGAGCAAGACCATTTACAGGAGATGGAAAGCCAAACCTTGCAGCTCATCCTCAACTTTCACCCAGATTTCCCAACCTCAGCTGCCCTAGAGAAGTAATTTGCAGCTTAGTCTCTTACTGATAGTCATCTGCACACAAAACTATTACCCACCATGTGCCTTCCTACTTAACTCAATGTGCTCTAAGCCTGATAACTGAGACTGCTGTGGAGTCACTCCAGCCTGGAGTTAATAGAGACACAATTGCATTTCACCCTAGAGGGATCTGATTACAGGTCATCAGGGAGATAATCAGCCAAGCAGCTTATGCCATCGATGTGCTGCTGCTGCTGCTGCTGCTGCTGCTGCTGCTGCTGCTGCTGCTGCTGCTGTGTTCGTGGTTATTTCATAACCTGGAAAAATCAAAAAATACTCATTCAAAAATAAAGTGCCAACTAAAAGGCTAGGAAAACTTCCTTGTTTCCTTAATGAAAATTGGACATAGCTATTAGCATTTCCCTAAGCTTGGTTTCATTTTCCCTTCTAATTTCTCTCGCAAATAATCTATGTTAAATTTCCAACTGAAGCTGAGAAATAGTATAAATCAACAAGAGCTTACTCCAGCTGATAGATCCACAGTTTGACCTCGAATAGAAAATACCTGCAATAATAAGGCTTAATTGACTGTTCAAAGGGAGAAATTGATCAACATTTTAAGGTCTTAAATTTATCTCGTGACTAGACAAAATGTTTGTTTGTTTGTTTGTTTAAATAGAGCTATTATGCAAATATTTTTGTCTTGGACATTATAATATATGCAGAATATATCTTCAGCAGTTACATAATATGATTTGGTACATACCTAAAGAGCCAAGCACATAAGCCATTATGGACCATGACCACCAGCTACATACTTCTCTATCTGGCCTTCAGATTACTTAGGATCAAAGATGCTACACAAAAGGGCTACTGATTGTGTGGAGAGGACACAAATCCCTCCAAAAGAAGAAGGAAAAGTGTCAAAGTGACTCCCTTCTTTTCATCCAAGGGAAAAAAACCAAAGGATTTGCATTTCGACTAAGTGACGAAAACATCAAATGGTTTAGACTTATTCTTATTGTTGCATTGAATCTTAAATACTCCCCTTGAAACAGTGGTTTTCAACCTTCCTTATGCTGTGACCCTTTAATATGGTTCCTCACATTGTGGTGACGCCCAATCATAAAATTAATTCATTGCTACTTCATATAACTGTAATTTTACTACTGTTATGTACACAATGTAAATATCTTATATGAAAGATATCTGATATGTGACCCTGGTAAAGGGTCATTCAACCCCTAAATGTTTGAGGAAAACTGCTTTAAAAGCTCCTATGTTGGGGACTTTGTACCCACTAATGATGATGGGCTCTTCAGAAGTTATTGGTTCACGAGAGCTCTGACTTCATCAGTGGGTTTGTGGATTGATGCATAATGATCCTCTTAGAAGTGACAGAGCCTTTAGAAAGTAGTTCTAGAAAGAAGTAAATGTTCCCTTGAAAGGTAGCATTTGTTCTTGATGTCCTCCTTCTAATCTACTTACACAATGGACTCAGTCTATGGCCTGCCTTGTATGATAATAAGGCCATGACTTTTCCAGGCCAAAAACCAATGAAGTCAGCCAACTACACACTGAATCATCTGAAACCACTCTTCAGCATATACCCAAATTTCTTCACCTACCACAGAGATACATTTTCAACCATGTTCAATGCTACTCTATTCAATAATAGCAAAAATTGGAAACAACTAGATGTCCCTTAACCGATGAATGGACAAAGAAAATGTGGTAAGTTTATATAATGGAGTTAGTACTTAGCCATTAAAAGATGAAAACATGAAATTTTCTGATAAAAGGGTGGAACTAGAAAAATTAATCTAGGCCATGAAAGAAAAATACAGTATGTATTCACTTGTAAGTGGATATTAGCTTGTAAATCAATACTAACCAAGCTAGAATCCATAGAACCACTGAGGTTCAGTATAGAGTAAGAGACTGTGATGGGGTAGAGCTCATCAGGAATACAAAGAGAATAGATAGTTATGGATGGATATGGGCTAGAATGAGAGATCTGTTGAGAAGCAGGGAAGAAGGGAAAAGAGGAATACAGGAGAGAAAGCTTAAATTAAGGGTCATTGAGACATAGTATAGAAACCTAACAGAGTAGAGGCTTCCTAAAATGTATATATACTTAAAGGAGATCTAACTGAAATTGCCAAATAATGGGGAAGATAGAGTAACCACCTGGCCATTTCTTGTCACTTAATTAAAGCTTCCAGTACCCAGTTGGATTAAATCTAATTTAGTCATTGACAGAGGGTCCCAAAAGAAATTCCAAACAACCTAGGCTGTTGGCAATCTATATGTTGTTCTCCACAAACTGAAAAGCAAGATCCCATTGCTGAAGACACAACTGCACAACTCATTGAAGATGGAGAAGTTGAGCTGGTTCCTACAAAGAGCTTTCACAACTATATTCCAGTGCTTTTGGTACAGAAAGTTACTCTGCATACTACCAAAAAAGCAACACAAACACCAAACATCCACACACCCTTTATCCATAATGTTGTCCTCCTTCAATATATGCTATGGCAATGGTGGCACAAAGCTTGTGAAAATGACCAACCTGTATCTGATTTGACTTAAGGCCCAACTTCCTGTATGGTACCTATATCTAACACTGTTTAAGTGACCAAGAACTTGAGACTAGATATTCAAAGGGATCTAGGGTAAGACCAAATACTACTTACTGTTCTAAAGCAAAAGTAGCAAAAATGACTCCTAATGACATTCTTAGAGATAAATACCTTGCTAAAGCCATCACAGAGAAGCTTCTTCTGCAGCAGATGGGAATAAATACTAAACGTACAATTAGACAGTGTATAGCATGTGATGTCTGGAAACACCCAGTGCTAAATGGGATGTATCTATCAAATTCCTCTTCTCAGAGCTCAGTGAACCCTGTGGAAGGTTAGGCAGCAATATCCTAGAAGCCAGAGGGACTGAAAGGCACACAAAACAAAACAAAACGAAACGAGCCCTTCTAAGTCAGCATGAGCAAAGCTCATATGAACTCACAGAGACTGAAGCAACAAGCACAAGCAGGGCATGCACATGTCTGGTGCCAGGTCCTATACAGATATATATATGGTTTTTAGTTTAGTGTTTTTGTGAGATTATTGAATGAGCAAATAGATGAGTTTCTGTTTCTTGTGCCTTCTCCTAGGTTCCTATTGTTTTGGTTTTGTTTAATTCTAATTCCAGCCTACCTTCCGGATTACACCAGTGCCCTAAGCAGACCTAGGGTGACAGCTCTGCAACCAGTCCCAGAGCACTGAGAATATGCTGTACTCCCAGGAGCTATAACAAACACAGGATCATAGGTAAGGAGGCCACGACACTTCCCCCCCCCAAAAAAAAAAAAAAACAGGGAGTAATTGGATCCTTCCCTGCAAGTGGAACCAGTTCCTTCCAATCTGCACCTGTGCCCTGAACAGAGCAGGGCTCCAGCTCTGCATCCAATCCTGAAACACCCAGAGGAAGCTGGACTCCCAAGACCTCTAACACACCCAGGAATATAGGATCATAGGATAACAGGATCTCAGGAGATTGGTCATACCAAGATTTCAAGGTCCCAAAAGCAGCCTGACTCCCAGGAGTTCTTACACCACATGATCTCAGGATCACAGGATCACAGAGACAGCTGACTCAGAGGAGTAGTGACAACCAAGATAACAGGAGAGACAGCTCCAGTCAGAGACAGTGAGTGCAGGTAGAAACTAGAGATAATCAGATGGCTAAAGGCAAGCTCAAGAATATAAGCAACGGAAACCAAGGTTACTTGGCATCATCACAACCTAGTTCTCCCACCATAGCAAGTCCTGAAGACAACATGACACCAGAAAAGCAAGATTCAGATTTAAAATCACTTCTTGGCCCAGAGCCGGGTCCCTTTGCTTGGGCAGATGCTTAGCTGGTCTGCTCCTGTGGAAATACCTGATCCAAGAAATCCTAGAGGACCTATTGCATGCAGAACAGAGGGTAAGACACCTTGCCCACTACCCCACACCCAGAGTTATAACTGGGATCCAGGTGAGGATTAAGGAACTACCAGGTACCCAAACCCCGCCCTTCTGGAATACCACCTCCTTCTGCCCACCAGAGCCTGGTCCCTTTGCTTGGGGCAGACGCTTAGCTGGTCTGCTCCTGTGGAAACACCTGATCCGAGACATCCTAGAGACCTACTGCATCCAGAGCAGAGGAGGACCTACTGCATACAGAGCGAGGAGCTTAGGATCACAGGAACACAGAGACATCTGGAATCTGAGGAGTTCTGACACAAGCAAGATAACTGGAAAGACAGACTGCAGTCAGACACAGTGAGCACAGGTAACACTAGAGTCAACCAGATGGCAAAAGGCAAGCGTAAGACACAAGCAACAGAAACCAAAGTTATCTGACATCATCAGAACCCAGTTCTCCCACCATAGCAAGCCCTGGATACCCCATTACACAGGAAAAACAGGATTCAGAATTAAAATCACTTCTCGTGATGATGATAGAGAATTTTAAGAAGGACATAAGTAACTCCCTCAAAGAAATACAGGAGAACACAGGTAAACAGGTAGAAGCCCTTAAAGAGGAAACACAAAAATCCTTTAAAGAATTGAAAGAGAACACAGGTAAACAGGTAGAAGCCCTTAAAGAGGAAACAAAAATCCCTTAAAGAATGGCAAGAAAATACAACCAAACAGGTGATGGAATTGAACAAAACCATCCAGGATCTAAAAATGGAAATAGAAGCAATAAAGAAATCTCAAAGGGAGACTACTCTGGAGATAGAAAACGTAGGAAAGAGATCAGGAGTCATAGACTCAAGCATCACCAACAGAATACAAGAGATAGAAGAGAAAATCTCACGCGCAGAAGATACCATGGAAAACATTGACACAACTGTCAAAGAAAATGCAAAATGCAAAAAGCTCCTAACCCAGAACCTCCAGGAAATCCAAGACACAATGAGAAGAGCAAACCTAAGGATAATAGGTATAGATGTGAGTGAAGATACTCAATTTAAAGGGCCAGTAAATATCTTCAACAAAATTATAGAGGAAAATTTCCCCAACCTAAAGAACGAGATGCCCATAAACATACAAGAAGCCTACAGAACACCAAACAGACTAGACCAGAAAAGAAATACCTCCTGTCACATAATAATCAAAACACAAAATGCACAAAACAAGAAAAAATACTAAAAGCAGTAAGGGAAAAAGGTCAAGTAACATATAAAGGCAGACTTATAAGAATTACACCAGACTTTTCACCAAAGACTATAAAAGCCAGAAGATCCCGTCTAATATCATACAGACCCTAAGGGAACACAAATGCCAGCCTAGACTGCTATATCCAGCAAAACTCTCAATCATTATAGATGGTGAAACCAAGATATTCCATGACAAAACCAAATTCGCACAATATCTTCCCACAAACCCAACACTTCAAAAGATAATTGATGGAAAACACCAATACAAGGAAGGAAACTACAACCTAGAAAAAGCACGGAAGTAATCTTCCAACAACCCCCCCAAAAAAAAGGTAGCTACACAAACATAATTCCACCTCTAATAACAAAAATAACAGAAAACAACAATCATTTTCTTAATATCTCTAAAGATCAATGGATTCAATTCTCAATAAAAAGATATAGACTATCAGACTGGATACATAAACAGGACCCAGAATTTTGCTGCATACAAGAAATGCACCTTAGTGACAAAGACAGACATTACCTCAGAGTAAAAGGCTGGAAAACAATTTTCTAAGCAAATGGTCCCAAGAAACAAGCTGGAGTAGCCATTCTAATATCAAATAAAATCGACTTTCAACCAAAAGTAATCAAAAAAGATAAGGAAGGATACTTCATACTCATCAAAGGAAAAATCTACCAAGATGAACTCTCATTCTGAACATCTCTGCTCCAAATGCAAGGGCACCCACATACATAAAAGAAACTTTACGAAAGCTCAAAGCACACATTGCACCTCACACAATAATAGTGGGGGCTTTTAACACCCCGCTCTCTCCAATGGACAGATCATGGAAACAGAAACTAAACAAAGACACATTGAAATTAACAGACGTTATGGACCAAATGGATTTAACAGATATCTATAGAACATTTCATCCTAAAGCAAAAGAATATACCTTTTTCAGCACCCCATGGTACCTTCTCCAAAAGAGACCATATAATAGGTCACAAAACAGTCCTCAACAGACACAAAAAGATTGAAATAATCCCTTGCATCCTATCAGATCACCACGGACTAAGGCTGGTCTTTAATAATGACAGAACCAAGGGAAAACCCACATGCATGTGGAAACTGAACAACGCTCTACTCAATGATGACTTTCTCAAGGAAGAAATAAAGAAAGAAATTAAAGACTTTCTAGAATTTAATGAAAATGAGGAAACATCATACCAGAACTTGTGGGACTCCATGAAAGCAGTGCTAAGAGGAAAACTCATAGCTCTGAGTGCCCACAAAAATAAATTGGAGAGAGCACACATTAGCAACTTGACAGCATACCTGAAAGCTCTAGAACAAAAAGAAGCAAATACACCCAAGAGGAGTAGGCATCAGGAAATAATCAAACTCAGGGCTGAAATCAACTGAGTAGAAACAGAAAGAACTATACAAAATATCAACAAAACCCGGAGTTGGTTCTTTGAGAAAATCAACAAAATAGATAAACCCTTAGTCAGATTAACCAGAGGGCACAGAGACAGTATCCAAATTAATAAAATCAGATCTGAAAAGGGAGACATAACAACAGAAACCAAGGAAATTCAAAAAAAATCATCAGATCATACTACAAAGGCCTATACTAAACAAAAGTGGAAAATCTGGATGAAATGGACAATTTTCGAGACAGATACCAGGTACCAAAGTTAAATGAGGAGCAAATAAACCATCTAAACAGTCCCATAACCCCTAAAGAAATAGCAGCAGTCACTAAAAATCTCCCCACCAAAAAAGCCCAGGACAAGATGGTTTTAGTGCAGAATTCTATCACACCTTCAAGGAAGACCTAATACCAATTCTCTTCAAAATATTCCACAAAATAGAAACAGAAGGAACACTACCCAATTCGTTCTATGAAGCTACAATCACACTCATACCTAAACCTTACAAAGACTCAACAAAGAAAGAAAACTTCAGACCAATCTCTCTTATGAATATCGATGCAAAAATACTCAATAAAATTCTAGCAAACCGAATCCAAGAACACATCAAAACAATCATCCATCATGATCTAGTGGGCTTTATCCCAGGAATGCAGGGATGGTTCAATATTCGGAAATCCATCAATGTAATCCACTATATAAACAAACTCAAAGGAAAAAAAACACATGATAATCTCACTAGATGCTGAGAAAGCATTTGACAAAATTCGACATCCCTTCATGGTAAAAGTCTTGGAAACATCAGGAATTCAAGGCCCATACCTAAACATAGTAAAAGCAATATACAGCGAACCAGTAGCCAACATCAAACTAAATGGAGAGAAACTTGAAGCATTCCCACTAAGATCAGGGACTAGACAAGGCTGCCCACTCTCTCCCTACCTATTCAATATAGTACTGGAAGTCCTAGCCAGAGCAATTAGACAACAAAAAGAAGTCAAAGGAATACAAATAGGAAAGGAAGAAGTCAAAATATTACTATTCGCAGATGATATGATAGTATACTTAAGTGACCCCAGAACTTCCACCAGAAACTCCTAAACCTGATAAACAACTTCAGCAAGGTGGCAAGTTATAAAAATCAACTCAAACAAATCAGTAGCCTTCCTCTATTGAAAGATAAACAGGCTGAAAAAGAAATTAGGGAAATGACACCCTTCACAATAGTCACAAATAATATAAAATACCTCGGGGTGAACCTAACCAAGCAAGTGAAAGATCTGTATGACAAGAACTTCAAGTCTCTAAAGAAAGAAATTGAAGAAGATCTCAGGAAATGGAAAGATCTCCCATGATCATGGATCAGCAGGATTAATATAGTAAAAATGGCCATTTTGCCAAAAGCAATCTACAAATTCAGTGTAATCCACCTTAAAATACCAACTCAATTCTTTACAGAGCTAGAAAGAGAAATTCTCAAATTTATTTGGAATAACAAAAAAACCCAGGATAGTGAAAACCATTCTCAACAATAAAAGAACTTCCAGAGGAATCGCCATCACTGACCTCAAGCTGTACTATAGAGCAATAGTGATAAAAATCTTCCTGGTATTGGTACAGAGACAGGCAGGAAGATCATTAGAATACAGTTGAAGACCCAGAAATGAACCCACACACCTGTGGTCATTTGATCTTTGACAAAGGAGCTAAAACCATCCAGTGGAACAAGGACAGCATTTTCAACAAATGGTGCTGGTTCAACTGGAGGACAACATGCAGAAGAATGCAAATCGATCCATTCTTATCTCCTTGTACAAAGCTCAAGTCCAAGTGGATAAAGGACCTTCACATAAAACCAGACACACTGAAACTAATAGAGGAGAAGGTGGGGAAGACCCTCGAATACCTAGGCACAGGGAAAAAGTTCCTGAACAGAACACCAATGGCTTATGCTCTAAGATCAAGAATTGACAAATGGGACTTCATAAAATTGCCAAGTTTCTGTAAGGCAAAGGACACTGTCAATAGGACAAAACGGCAACCAACAGATTGGGAAAAGATCTTACCAATCCCACATCTGATAGAGGACTAATATCTAATATATACAAAGAACTCAAGAAATTAGGCTCTAGACAACCAAATAACCCTATTAAAAAATGGGTATGGAGCTAAACAAAGAATTCTCAACTGAGGAAATACAAATGGCCAAGAAGCACCTAAAGAAATGTTCAGCATCCCTAGTCATCAAGGAAATGCAAATCATAACAACCCTGACATTCTACCTTACACCAGTCAGAATGGCTAAGATCAAAAACTCAGGTGATAGTAGATGCTGGCAAGGATGTGGAGAAAGAGGGACACTCCTCCATTGTTGGTGGGATTGCAAGATGGTGCAACCACTATGGAAAACAGTCTGGTGGTTCCTCAGAAAATTGGACATATCACTACCTGAGGACCCAGCTATACCACTCCTGGGCATATTCCCAGAAGAGGCTCTAACGTATAACAAGGACATATGCTCCACTATGTTCATAGCAGCTTTATTTATAATAGCCAGAAACTGGAAAGAACCCAGATGCCCTTCAACAGAAGAATGGATACAAAAAATGTGGTGCATTTACATAATGGAATATTACTCAGCTATTAAAAACAATGAATTCCATAAATTCTTATGTAAATGGATGGAACTAGAAAATATCATCCTGAGTGAAGTAACCCAATCACAAAAGAATATACATGGTATTCACTCACTGATTATTGGATTTTAGCCCAGAAGCTTGAAATACCCAAAATTCAACTCACAGACCACATAATGCTCATAAAGAATGATGACCAAGTGGGGATGGAGGGGCTTCAGGCCTTCTTAGAAGAAGTAACAAAATACTAAGGGAGCAAATATGGATACAAAGTGCAGGACAGAAACTGAAGGAGGGGCCATCTGCAGACCATTCCACCTGGGTATCCATCCCATGTGCAGTCACCAAAGGTAGAGGTTGATGTGGATGTCAGGATGTACATGCTGACAGGAGCCTGATATAGCTGTCTCCTTAGAGGTCTGCAGAGTCTGACATATTCAGAGGCAGATGCTCACAGCAAACTATTAAACTGATCATGGGGTTCCCAACAGAGAAGATAGAGTGAAGACTGAAGGGTGAGAGGATTCGTGACACCATGAGGAAAGCAACAATATCAACCAACCAGAGCCCCCAGGGTATAGACCACCAGCCTGGGAGCACTTTAGGGAGGGACCCATGGCTCCAGCTATATATGCAAGGGAGCTATTTATAAGTGGGAGAAGAGATCCTTGGTCCCATGAAGGCTGGACATCGTGGGGGGAGGTATTCGAGGGTGGGGAGGTGAGGTACGGGGGAGGGTGGGTGGGGGTACACCATCATAGAGGCAAGAGGAGGGGGGAAGGATAGGGAGTTCCTGGGAGGGAGGGGGAAAAGGGGTAAGGGAAAACATCTGAAATGTAAATAAAATTTCCAATAAAAAAATAAATAAAATCACTTCTTATGTTGATGACCGAGGACTTTAAGGACATAAATAACTCCCTCAAAGAAATACAGGAGAACACAGGTAAACAGGTAGAAGCCCTAAAATATGAAACACAAAAGTCCCGTAAAGAATTACAAGAAAACACAAACAAACAGGTGAAGGAATTGAACAAAAACCATCCAGGACCTAAAAATGGTAGTAGAAACAATAAATAAATCACAAAGGGAGACAACCCTGGAGATAGAAGACCTAGGAAAGAGATAGAAGTCATAGATGCAAGCATCAGCAACAGAATACAAGAGATAGAAGAGAGAATCTAAGATGCAGAAGATACCATAGAAAACATTGATCCAACTGTCAAAGAAAATGCAAAATGCAAAAAGCTCCTAACCCAAATCATCCAGGAAATCCAGGACACAATGAGAAGACCAAACCTAAGGATAATAGGTATATAAGAGAGTGAAGATTCCCAATTTAAAGGGCCAGTAAATATCTTCAACAAAATTATAGAAAAAACTTCTCTAACCTAAAGAAAGGATGCCCAAGAACATACAAGAAGCCTACAGAACATCAAATAGACCAGACCAGAAAAGAAATGCCTCCTGTCACATAATAATCAAACACCAAATGCACAAAACAAAGAAAGAATATTAAAAGCAGTAAGGGGAAAAGGTCAAGTAACATATAAAGGCAGACTTATAAGAATTACACCAGACTTCTCATCAGAGACTATAAAAGCCAGAAGATCCTGGACAGACGTTATACACACCTTAAGAGAAGAAAAATGCCAGTTCAGGCTACTATACCCAGCAAAACTCTCAATTACCATAGATGGAGAAAATAAGATATTCCATGGCAAAACCAAGCTTACACAGTATCTTTTCACAAATCCAGCACTACAAAGGATAATAGAGGGAAAACTCCAACACAATGAGGGAAATTATAACCTGGAAAAAGCAAGAAATTAATCTTTCAGCAAAGTCAAAAGAAGTAGCCACATAAACGTAAATCTCCCTCTAATAACAAAAAATAACAGGAAGCAACAATCACTTTTCCTTAGTATCTATTAACATCAATGGACTCAATTCTGCAATAAAGAGACATAGACTAACAGACAGGATGCATATACAGGACCCAGCATTTTGTGCATATAGGAACAAACCTCAGTGACAAAGACAGACACTACCTCAGAATAAAAATGGTCCCAAGAACAAGCTAGAGTAGACCATTCTAATATTGAATAAAATCGACTTTCAACCAAAAGTTATCAAAAAAAAAAAAAAAAGGAAGAACACTTCATACTCATCAAAGAAAACAAAATAACCAAGATGAAATCTCAAATCTGAACATCTGATAATTTTTTGTTAAAAGTTGATTTTATTCAATATTAAATGGCTACTCCAGCTTGTTTCTTGGGACCATTTGCTTGGAAAATTGTTTTCCAGCCTTTTACTCTAAGTAGTGTCTGTCTTTGTCACTGAGGTAGGTTTCCTATATGCAGTAAAATACTGGGTCTTGTTTATGTATCCAGTCCTTTAGTATATGACTTTTATTGGGGAATTGAGTCCATTGATCTTAAGAGATATTAAGAAAAATGATTATTGTTTCCTGTTATTTTTGTTATTAGCGGTGGCATTGTTTGTGTGGCTATCTTCTTTTCTATTTGTTGGAACACTACTTTCTTGCTCTTTCTAGGGTATAATTTCCCTCCTTGTATTGGAGTTTCCCTTCTGTTATCCTTTGTAGTGCTGGGTTTGTGGAAAGATATTGTGTAAATTTGGTTTTGTCATGCAATATCTTGGTTTCTTTACCTATACTAATTGCGAGTTTTGCTGAGTATAGTAGCCTGGGCTGGCATTTGTGTTCTCTTAGGGTCTGTATGACATCTGTCCAGGATCTTCTGGCTTTTATTGTCTCTGGTGAGAGGTCTGGTGTAATTCTTATAGGTCTGCCTTTATATGTTACTTGGCTTTTTTCTCTTATTGCATTTAATGTTCTTTCTTTGTTTTGTGCATTTAGTGTTTTGATTATTATGTGAAGAATTTCTTTTCTGGTCTAGTCTATTTGGCATTCTGTAGGCTTCTTGTATGTTTATAGGCATCTCTTTCTTTAGGATAGGGAAGTTTTCTTCTATAGTTTTGTTGAAGATATTTATTGGCCCTTTAAATTGGGAATCTTCACTCTCTTCTTATACCTATTATCCTTAGGTTTGGTCTTCTCATTGTGTCCTGGATTTCCTGGATGTTTTGGGTTAGGAACTTTTTGCGTTTTGCATTTTCTTTGACACTTGTGTCAATATTTTTTATGGTATCTTCTGCACCTGAGATTCTATCTTATATCTCTTGTATTCTGTTGGTGATGCTTGTGTCTATGATTCCTGATTTTTTTTCCTAGGGTTTGTATCTCCAGGGTTGTCTCCCTTTGTGATTTATTTATTGTTCTTACTTCCATTTTTATGTCCTGGATGGTTTTGTTCTTCACCTGTTTGTTTGTGTTTTCTTGTAATTCTTTAAGGGATTTTTGTGTTTCCTCTTTAAGGGCTTCTACCTTTTTACCTGTGTTCTCCTGTACTTCTTTAAGGGAGTTACTTATGTCCTTCTTAAAGTCCTCTATCATCATCAATAGAAGTGATTTTAAATCTGAATCTTGTTTTCCTGGTGAGATGTGGAATTCAGGACTTTCTAATGTGGGAGAACTAGGTTGTGATGATGCCAAGTATCCTGGATTGCTGATGCTTTTGTTCTTGTGCTTGCCTTTCGCCATCTGGATCTCCTTAGTGCAACCTGTGCTGTCTCTGACTGGAGCCTGTCTTTCTTATTATCTTGGTTGTATCAGAACTGTTTGAGGTAGGTGTTGCTGCTGAGGTTAGAGCTGAGGCTCAAGATCTGCTGAGTGCTTGGGCAGAGACCGAAGAACCAGTGCCCCTGGCCAGGAGTCCAGTTCTCTCTTTCTATAATGTGAGTTCTAGGGATGGAACTCAGATCATCATCTTAGCAGCCACACCTTTACCTACTAGCCAACTTGCAGTCTGCTATGTATTTTAAATACCCTGTAGACTATATAGATTTTCCCAAAATAGTTATATTTAGATTTCTTTCATTTTTTAATTTAAAATAATATGTATTTTTTTCAGATTTGGATTTGCCATTTCCAAAAATGTAAGCAGCCCATCAGACAGAAAAAAAAACAAATACAAGACTAACCCAATATGTATATTATTATCAGGTGACATGTCAAGGAAATGCAATTTTAAAGTGCTTTAACATTCTCTCTCACTGAAGTCATAATGACTATTGACAAGAAAACAAATGACTACAGCTGTTGGTGAATGTATTAGGGTTTTCTAGAGGAGTAGAACTTATAGAATAAATATATGTGCATATATTATTATTATGGAGTGTGATCCACCTTTTCCAATAATGGCTCTCTATTAACGGAAAGTCCAAGAATCCAGTAGTTCAATTCACAAGGCTGAATGTCTCATCTGGTCTTTGGCATATGCCAGAATCCCGAAAAAGTAGTCTCTGATGATAAATGGAGATGAAATGAACTAAGTAGCAAGAGGTAAACAAAGGAAAGAATGATCCTTCGTCAGTGTCCTGTATGTAGACTGACAGCAAAAGGTGTAGTCCAGATTAATGGTGTATCTTCCCACCTCAAAAGATTCAGATTAAAAGTCAGTCTTTCCACTTCGAGTAGTTAAGAGAAGATCCCTCACAAGTCTTGGTGTGATAGCCAACCCAGTAAGACTGTTTGGAAAAGGGAACTCAGTTTCACTGTTAGTAGGATGGTACACAGGTAGAACCAGTGTGGAAATCAGTGTGAATGTTTCTTTAAAAAACTAAAAATAGCCGGGCGGTGGTGGCGCACGCCTTTAATCCCAGCACTTGGGAGGCAGAGGCAGGTGGATTTCTGAGTTCGAGGCCAGCCTGGTCTACAGAGTGAGTTCCAGGACAGCCTGGGCTACACAGAGAAACCCTGTCTCGAAAAACCAAAAAAAAAAAAAAAAAAAAAACTAAAAATAGAGCTTCCATGTCACCCATCTGTATGACTCCTTGGCATATGCCCAAAGGATTCTACAGATACCTGCACAGCCATATTTTTTTCTGCACTATTAATAACATTCAGGAAATGGGAACAACTTTAGATATCCATCAACTGATGAATGAATAAAGAAACTGTGGTAAATTTACACCATGGAATATTATTCAATTACTAAAAAAATAGGAAATTATGAAATTCACAAGTAAATGTATGGAGCTGGAACAATCATTCTGAGTGAGGTAATCCAGATCTAGAAATTAAAATACATTATTTCTTTCATATGCAGATCTTAAATTCTAAATGTTAAAGATGTGTATTTAAGTGGGAATAAGTATGGGTAAAACCCAGAAAACTAGAAAAGGAGCCCATGAAACAAAGAACTTCCACGGCAGTATGTTCCTGCTAGAAGATTTGGTCAGGAATTCAACTAGGAAGATCGTTTTCTCCCTCCCCCCTTTTTTACGGGCTTTTTTTTTCTTCAGACTGCTTTCTATTTTTTTTTTTTTTACTATTTTGTAATTCATAAAGTATAAGATACACCTACCATCCAGTCCATCATCTTTGACAATTAAATAGAATACTCTGTTATATATCTTAACTTAAAATACTTATAAATCCATATGTTCTGGTTTAGATAGTATCTATCTGAGAACTATCTTCTCAAATATATTTTATCAGTGTTAAATAGCCTGGGTTAGCTATGAGAGTGTAAGTAGTCTTTCAATCCTATTAGAAATCTGAGAACAAGCAACATTATCTGAAAATATAGGAAGCCTAAACTCAGCTTCCAAAACTGAGGCACATTTGTAGAGACAGCTGCCTACCCATACAGCTCCAATAAGTCAGGAAGTTGGAGCATCAGTCCTCAGCCTTCAGACCCAGGATCATCTGACAGACCTTTGAAAAATAGGAATTATCAAGGATTAGCTTATTCTGTCTTGGCAGAACTAAGCTGTCCTAACCTGTAACTTGTATCCTCTCAAGAATGGTAAAGGTCTGTAGGAGAGATAGGCAATTCTGCCCAGTGGCCACCTAGCCACAATGTACTACATCACCTGGAGATAAAGATGCTCAATTTCTTCTTTGAATCCACAAAAGAGAAGCTGCTAGCAGCATATATGTCCCAACAACAAAAGAATAAATAATATTAAACGTCACATTCTATGGATTTCTGATGTTTCTGAAAACCAACTATCTATGTAAAGTAATCTGGATTGTTGTCTGTTTACTACTCTCAGCTATTTCTAATTAAATTATCTGAAAACACTCTAACAATAAACTCAAAACCGTAAATTGGCTATTTGGCCCTTAACTAGCAGGCTTAAACATCTCAGATCAGTTTGTAATGACATTATAGAAGGATTAGGTCCAAGCCTTGAACTTTTAAATTTTTTCTCTCAATAGAAAAAAATTTACACCAATGCTAATCTTGATTCTGTATCAAAATAAATTCTGTACCAAAATAAGAAATTATGACTTCAACTTAGTAACTATTAGTAAAGATTTCTACTAAATGCAATTATGGTTACACAATCAACTCTAGCTATTTCCTCCCTGTTCCAATTATGACCATTTCAACATTCCCCAGAAAGACAACTAGAATAACTACCTCTAGACCCTCAAGTCCAGAGAACTGTGGCAATGACTCTTCATAGCTTATTCAAGCTGAATATGGGCATTGAGATATCTTTGAAGGGGAGGGAAGAGGAGGAAAAAATGGAGGAGTTTGTTGGCCTTAAGAAGGCCACACCAATTGTTTTAGTCTCTGATGTCTGTGTCCTGACTGGATCCAGCTGAAAGTCCAAGAGATCAGGAGTTCAAAGCAAGTCAATTTAGGATGTCTGCCAATGAGATTCACCAAGGATGTATATTCTGTAATACACAAATCTCAAAACAAAGTTTTAGTATCATCAAGATATCTTTTTTGTTTGATTCTCTGGAATCCAGTCCTCTGGGGTCTCCCTTCATCATATCTGATCCATTTAACTCTGGAAGTTGTATAGACACTAATAACCTTATCTAAAAACATGAAGACAAAACCTTTCTCCCAAATTAGCAGACCCTTGGGCCCATAAACAGAAAAATCTTTATTTTGACCTCTCCCAGAGAAATAACATAACCACAAAACACAAAATCACACCCATTTTGAAAATTAAAGCAATCAAAAACATATGAAGTAAACTAAAATATTGTATATGCCTATTCTTAGGCTTTTTCTATTTTTCCATGCCAGGAAATTTACCTAAAATTCCCATGGTGCCCACGTTCAAAGAACATGAATTGTGCTGCAGGACTTCAAATCTTCCCTAAAATAATTGTATTCCTATAATCTCCTTGCTATCCTAACAAACCTTTCGCTTATTGTAAAAACCTGTTCTCAGGCATTTTTCCTAATCTGTCATGTTAGGATAATCAACCTAAAATTCCCATGGAGCCCACATCCAAATAATATGAGTTAGTTATCTTGCAGACCTTATTATAACATCTTTAAAACAACTGATTCACACTTCTATCTATACCTGCTTATAAGTAGGGAGCTTGTCAAACCAGGATTTTAACCCAAAATTCCCGTGGAGCCCACATTAGAAAGAATATGAGTAGTCTGTAAGACTTATTAGAGCAATATATCTTTATACCATCTTTAAAGAAATTAATTCAAACTTTCACTAATATCTGCCTATAGGAAGCAGGTAGTTTTTACTTGTTAAGCTCTATGCCTAGAGCAGCCATCCTGTTATACCATCTAACTGTTGTGCTCTGTCCCTGGCTCAAGCAGTTCTCTTGGTGAAATTCCCTCTTTCCCAGCCTTTTCTTCTATTTAGATCTTCAGCTAAAAGGGCAAGGCCCATTGTACTGGAGTAGTGGTTCTCAACCTTCCTAATGCTGGAACCCATTAATACAGTTCCTCATGTTGTAGTGCCTCTTGACCATACAATTATTATTTTTATTTATACTTCTCTCATAAATACATCCCTACCACAGTTTACCCTCACTTCTCTATCCCCAATCCCTCTCCACTTCTTCTTTACCCTAGATCCACTCCTCCATTTCTCTTCAGAAAACAATGGATCTACCAGGAATATCAACCAAAGATGGCAAATCAAGTTGCAATTTAGGCACCTTCCCTCGTATTAAGACTGGACAAGGCAACCCAGTAGGAGGACATAGTGCTAAATGCAGGCAAAGAAGTTGGAGACAGCCCCTTCTTCCACTGTTAGGAGTCCTCTGTCAGTCCCAGGTAGGTGCCTTGATTATCAGTTTCAGTCTCTGTGAGCCACTATGAGCCCATAGTTGATTCTGTGGGTTTTATTGTGATGTTCCTGAACCCTCTGACTCTTAAAATTATTTCTCCCCCTCTTCTGAGAAATTACCTGAGCTCTACATAATGTTTGTCTGTGGGTCTGCATCTGTTTCTATCAGTTGCTGGGTGAATTTTCTCTGATGATTATGCTAGGATCATCTACAAGTATAGCAGGATGTCCTGTGCCACCTGTACTCCAGTGCATCTTCCATAAAATTTTTGTTGCTATTTCATAACTATAATCTTGCTACTGTCATTAATAATAATGTAAATATCTGTGTTTTCTGATGGTCTTAGGTGATCCTTCTGAAAGAGTTGTTCAATACCTAAAGGGGTTGCAGCCCACAGATTGAGAACTGCCATCCTAGAAGGAATAGTAAGCTTTATTCAATCTACTAACTCAATATTTATCTCATGTAAAAACATTCACATAAATACACACAGATAACGTTTGGTGAAATGTCTGAATTCTGTATTGCAGTCAAGTGGGCACATAAAATTAATCACCTCAAGTGAGCACTTTCACATAAATAAATACAAATTTGATGTCATTAATTCTTGGTTTCTTTTGTGAATTGCTTTCTCATATATATGCCTTGTTTTTTATTTAAAACCATTTTAAATATATCTATGCTTCCTTAATTGAAAGACAACATAGCAATTAATAAACATGTCAAAGAGATATAAGCACTCACAACTCAAAATATTTTTACTTTGAAAGATCACCTTCCAGTGATTTTTTTCATTATGAAAACTCACTATTGCTTGTCAGAATGTATAATACATAATTTATATTATGGTTTTTAAGAAGATTTTGTATATCAAATATTAAAATATTGTTTAACATCCTATCCTGAAGTTAAAAAAAAAAAGAAGGTTGTTGGAAAATAGGTCATTATTGAAATAAACCTGAAGGTGAAAAGAAGCTCTTAGAGCTTTGCTACATCTCTCCCTCTTTACTGTCTATCTTTCCTTTTTCTCTTTATTCTAGAAATGGTCTAGAGAAGTCATTAAATAGCACAATGAAGCCTCCAATTTTGATTCCTTCTGTGGGTATCCGTAGTAGGAAAGAACCTTGAATACTGGAAAAATACAAGTGGTGCCATCCTGGGCCTCTGGCAAGGCTGGAAACTTAGGGAAACTTTGAAGATATGAAGCAGATTTTTTTCTCAGCTACAACATACCAAATAGAGTTTGGTACAAATAAGTGCTACACATGGCAATTTGAATGGGGTTGTGGGTCTAGAGAATACAGTTCTTGGAAGGTGTTTCATCAAAAAGTAAATTAATAAGTCATAGTCAGTCAGTCCTGAAAGTCACCTTCATAACAAAGGACCTTTGAAGCATACTGAAGCCAGGACTGTGAAAGACCCCCTTCATTCAAGGGGCCCAGGTTACTTCCCTAGTGCCCTAAGTTGTTAGGCTTTGAAAGACTCAGCTACAGAACAGCTTGAGGCAATTTTTCTCAAGAAAGTCACCACAGAGCACAGAGAAATGCTGCACATCAAATTAGAGACCCTGAAAACTGGACAAGAGAAGACATTTTCTCATATTTGTACCTGCACTGAGGACTCAAAGATACCAGCCTTCTGATGCTGACTCTAGTGCTTTGCTTAAATGAAGGTAATCTCAGGTTGAATGATGCCAAAGCAAGCCAGGAAAAGTAGTGAACCAAGAGGCATGAGTCCTCAACAAGGGGGACAAATAACTTGAGCCCAGGAATTTGTGTTCAGCCCAGGCAACAAAAATAGATCCTATCTACAAATATTAGGAAATAAGTTAACAACCTTTTTTTTTCTTATTAACCTGCTATGAAATCATGCCCATGCCTCCTGTTATGTCTGTAACTATGCTTAGATCTTTCACTATCTGTGCTTTTTACAGATAAAGGACTAATTAACTCATAAGTTAGATTGTATGTAACTTGCTAAAGCCTATGTCTAACATACAACAGCCAATGTAATAGTAGCTAGTAACTAACAATATTATCAAAAAATATTCACACTTTCTCAGATACACATATTATTTTTCCATTTCATCAAATCATAAAAGTATTAGAAGTCCAAGGTCCTTAAAAGTAGTAAAATAAAGTGCTAACATCACAGATGACAAGAAACATGAAAATCAGACCTACTTAAATCAATTAGCTCCTTATTTGTACAACCAAAGTAAAAAGCCTGGTTTCCTGGCTCTCAGCTCTTATGATTGCATCTACCTTCTGTTTCACTTCTGGTGTGCCTTATTCCCTGAAAATGAACTCCATGGGTCTTTCTCATGACATCAAAGATGCTGCTGCTTCCTCTCATACTTCTGTTGATTTTTTTTTTTTTTGAGATAGGAACACATATATTCCAAATTGGCCTTGAACGATGTAGCTAAGGATGACCTTGAACTTCTGAGCCTCCTGTCTCCACTTCCCAAGTGCTTGGATTATAGTATGCACAGTGCCTGCTTTTATGCTGGGATTCTTAGTATTCCTTACCTGGTTATATGTAGTGCTAAAAATTAAGTCCTAGATTTCATGAATACTACTAGAGCTACAAGTCCAGTCTTGAGTTCATTAAGTGCTTTTCCAAGAAAGGAGGATAAGGGGCTGGAAAGCCAAATGGATGGACAAAGAAGCTATGTGACTGTGATGAACATTTGAATCCAAATCACCAACATAAAATTAATATGGATGGCACGAGTGTATGTAATCCTGAAGCTCCTATAGGGAAATGGGAATTAGAGATGAAAGAATCCCTGCAGGTTCATGAAGCAGTTAGTTTTGTATTACAGCAGGAAAAAAAAAAAGAAACTTGTCTCAAGTAAGGATGAAGGCAGGTAGAGACACCCAAAATTTTCCTCTAATCACATTCATATCATATCATATCATATCATATCATATCATATCATATCATGTGTGCACTGCAGTCTGAATATACACACACATACAGAGAGAAAGAGATAGAGATAGAGATAGAGAGAGAGAGAGAGAGAGAGAGAGAGAATGAGAGAGAGGATAAAAGAAGCAGCTTCTCACCTCTCTCTCTATTCCTCCAAATCCAATCCCCTAGTCCCATCACAATCTCTGGAGCAGAGAGCATTGTAACTTCCCTTCCTTCCCTGACTCTTTGCTTTAAGCTACCTCCCAACTTCCAGAGGCACTCCCTTTTGCCTAGGCCTCTTTTGCTGTATTTAGATAGGCTAACTACAAATTCTCATCTCTCTCTCCTTTTCTCTAAGGCCAGCCCCCGAGTCTCATCTCCAACTCTCTAGCAGACCTTCTGTTGTGCTTTCTCCTCATTCCCATTCCAGAGGATTTTCTGACACATATTACACAGCTACCACACTCTTCCAAGAGCTAAAGAGAAAACAGAAACCAAGGAGAAAAACACTAACACAACAAAGATAAGAACAGATATTAGCACATATAACTAAACCATCCCAATCCCAGATGCCTAGACATCAGCATAAAAACAGAATCAATAACAGCTAGAACAATAGCAGCCATCTCTCCTGAGTTCGAATCCAGCCAGTGATTGCTCACAGGGAAAAAAAAAGTTATTTTCAATTTACAAAAAAAAGAAAATTGATGATGATATATTCAATACCAGGCTCTATACTACACACACACACACACACACACACACACACAACACGTGTGCACATGCACACACACACACACACACACCAGTGACTTTTTATTTTTTGTCATTGAATTTATCCGTTTAATTCTATTAAAAGTAATGAGAATTTGCAGTGTAGTTCTGGGAGAAGTGAGTGTGTGTGTGTGTGTGTGTGTGTGTGTGTGTGTGTGTATGTGTGTATGTGTGTGTCTTAAATGATATAGTCTTATATGCAGATGCTAAATGAAGAGAATGTTTATTTCACTGAATTAGTCTTGTAAGGAGTTATGAGAAAAATATTCTCGAATGACTGAACTAAATACAGAATCAGGGATACTAAAGGACAAAAGCAAGCAGCTCCAAGGTGAAGTCATCCATTATTTGGCTTTGGTTTTGTTCGATTTTTTTGTTTTCTGAGACAGGGTTTCATTATGTAGCTCTTGCTGACCCATAACTCACTATGTAGACCAGGCTTGCCTCAAACTCAGACCTCCCTTGAACTAAAGGCATATGCTACAACACTTAGCATTGGTTTGGATTCTTAAATCGACAACTTTGCCACAGAGAAAATTGGTCGTGGTCAGCCTTCTAGAATATTAGTTCTACCAAATTAAAGGTTGCTATAAATTTCTGATTTATTTAAATTTACTTAGTTTTTAATCTCATAAAGGTTTCTCAGTGTCAAGAGTGATGACTTTATGGGAGATATCATGGAGACTGTTATATTTTAACTTCCTAGAGACAATTTGCCTGATGGTCTTCCCACCTGTCAGATATTTCTGAGGTCTTACTTCACCCTGCCTCCTAATCGGTAAAAGCAAAAGATCCATAGATTTGCAGGGCCTCACAAAACTTATCTCTCCCCCAGCTATTGGTAATAGCTTTGAGAATTGAAGTATAACCTGTCTATTTTCTAAGGATGACTATTACTAGCCATGATATCTAGGTACATGTTGATTTCCATTATAGAGAGTAGCTTTCTTCTCACTCTAGGAATTATTATGATTTGGACTTCTGTCCATATGACTCCTGACTTTAGGATCCCTCTCACATATTTCTGGGATTATGATAGATGAGGATGGTACAGGAACTATCTTACTTAACAAATACACCAAGTATCATTGAATCCATTCTTTTCCCATAGAAATTTATGTATTTCTCATGTATTGGTTTATAGCTCACATGTCAAGTTCAGTTAAAAAAGACTTGGATATTAAGTTAAAGAGAAGAACCTTTGATAACAGGTAAAATAAACCTCAAGAGAAGAACCTAAAGGGTTTTGTTGTTGTTGTTGTTGTTGTTGTTGTTGTTGTTTTAACCAGTACTTATTCAGGATGTTAAAGTGGACAGTAGGAATAATGAAATGAAGAAATGCAAAGGAAGGCAAATAAAACAATACAAAGCTGCACTATTGAGTGGACCAGTACTAATGGTGACTATTATTTGACTGAAAAGAAATCTCACATCTAATCATGTAGGATCAATAAGCTTTGATGTATCAGCTCTCCTGTCCCATGCAGCATTAGTCAATCGCTACTGAAACAAAGTCTCAGAAAAAAATTTAGGCAGTTTTGCTAAATTGTTACCTAGGCTGGCCTCAAATATTCAATTCTCCTACTCTTTCCTACTAGGTACTAGGATTTCAGGCTTTTGCCACTCACTGGACAGAGCTTACTCATGAAGTCATTAACTTCCCCTTAGTCTGAATTAATCATGTGTATGATTGGGTATCAGGAAGCCTAGAGCAGGAGGAAAAATCTATGAGGTATGAACTAGAGGTAAGAGACTATATCTTGTAGTACTTGTGTGAAATGAAACATAAGTTGCTTAGACATAGTTTGGATCTAGACTACTAGATTCCAAAATGGATGCAAAACTATAATCAAGAGTTTAATATGCTTCTAATGTAGCATACAACATGTCAGTTCCTGGTAACCATCAGATGTTATAAGTAAAATTGTATTAAGCAACCATTAAAATTCACCTATGCTGAATTCTTTTTTTTTAATTTTATTTATTTACTTATTCAAATCACATCATAACTTACTTATTTACACAGGGGTTATAAACACAAAAAGGCAGGATGTGGGGAAGGGAATGGCACCGGAGCATAGGTGTTCAGGGGGAGTACAGATACATTTCAGAACAGGGTATCAGCTGGGTGTAGGTTCAGGGGACAGGTCACTATGGCTCTGCCTATGATTCACTTGTCCTTATCTAAGTTGGTACTGTCCACTGAGGCTGCCTGTTTATAAGACCTATGACTACTTGGGCTGGTAAATTTCCACAGAAGCTGCCTGTTTACAATAGCTTATAGCCTGCTGTTTTCAGTGTTTTTCCACAGAGACCCAAGACTTGGAGTTAGCATACATGTATGTCAGGCCTATTGCTGACTTTAGGCCTATGGCTGATTTTAGGCCTTTAGTGTATATGCAGAGCTGCCCATGACATCTCCTCCCTTCTCTAAGTATAGAAGGGCCTTGGCGATTCTATTCTTGCGAAGGCGGGGATAGAGGCCTGACCTCCAATAATTGAAGGGGACCTTGTAATGGCTCCGGTCCTCCTGTCGTTGTCCAGTGAGGCATGAGGGCCATACCCATCCCGATATCTTTTTCCTGGAGAGGGGATAAGTTTGACATCAACCCCTATGCAGTCAGGCTTGTCCCTCAGGGAACACAGATAGATATTTTTAAGTTTTATTTATATTCCCTTGCAGTGCTTAGCCTCGCAGCTTAAAATTAACTCAAACAAATCAGTAACATTCCTCTACACAAAGGATAAACTGGCTGAAAAAGAAATTATGGAAACAACACCATTCACAATAGTCACAAATAATATAAAATACCTTGGTGTGAATCTAACCAAGCAAGTAAAAGACCTGTATGACAAGAACTTCAAGCCCCTGAAGAAAGAAATCAAAGGAGATCTCAGAAGATGGAAAGATCTCCCATGCTCATGGATTGGAAGGATTAATATAGTAAAAATGGCTATCTTGCCAAAAGCAATCTACAGATTTAATGCAATCCCCATCAAAATTCCCACTCAATTCTTTACAGAGATAGAAAGAGCAATCCTAAAATTCATTTGGAATAACAAAAAACCTAGGGTAGTAAAAACTACTCTCAACAATAAAAGAACTTCTGGGGGAATCACCATCCCTGATTTCAAGCTGTACTACAAAGCAATAGTGATAAAAAACGGCATGGTATTGGAACAGAGACAGGCAGGAGGATCGATGGAATAGAATAGAAGACCCAGAAATGAACCCCCATACCTATGGTCACTTGATCTTCAACAAAGGAGCTCAAACCATCCAGTGGAAAAAAGACAGCATTTTCAACAAATGGTGCTGGTCCTACTGGAGGTCAACATGTAGAAGAATGCAAATTGATCCATACTTATCTCCTTGTACAAAGCTCAATTCCAAGTGGATCAAGGACCTCCACATAAACCCAGCTACACTGAAACTAATAAAAGAGAAAATAGGGAAAAGCCTTGATCACATGGGCACAGGGGAAAAGTTCCTGAACAGAACACCAATGGCTTATGCTTTAAGATCAAGAATTGACAAATGGGACCTCATAAAACTGCAAAGCTTCTGTAAAGCAAAGGACACTGTCAATAGGACAAAGTGGGAACCAACAGATTGGGAAAAGATCTTCACCAACCCTACATCTGATAGAGGGCTAATATCCAAGGTATACAAAGAACTGAAGGAACTAGATTCCAGAAAATCAAATTATCCTATTAAAAAATGGGGTACAGAGCTGAACAAAGAACTCTCAACTGAGGAAATTCGAATGGTTGAGAAGCATCTAAAGAAGTGTTCAGCATCCCTAGTCATCAGGGAAATGCATTTGAAAACCACACTGAGATTCCACCTCACACCAGTCAGAATGGCTAAGATCCAAAACACAGGTGATAGCAGATGTTGGCGAGGATGTAGAGAAAGAGGAACACTCCTCCATTGTTAGTGGGATTGTAAGCTGGTTATAACCACTATGGAAAGCAGTCTGGCGGTACCTCAGAAATTGAACATAGTTATACCTGAGGACCCAGCTCTACCACTCTTGGGCATATACCCAGAAGATATTTCAACATACAACAAGGCCACATGTTCCACTATGTTCATAGCGGCTTTATTTATAATAGCCAGAAGCTGGAAAGAACCCAGATGTCCTTCAACAGAAGAATGGATACAGAAAATGTGGTACATTTACACAATGGAGTACTACTCAGCTATTAAAGTTCATGAAATTCTAAGGCAAATGGATGGAGCTACAAAATATCATCCTGAGTGAGATGACCCAATCACAAAAGAACGCACATGGTATGCACTCACTGATAAGTGGATATTAGCCAAAAGCACACACTACCTAAGACGCAATACATAGACCTCATGAAACTCAAGAAGAAGGAGGAAGACCAAAGTGTGGGTGATTTTGTCCTTTTTAGAAGGAGTATCAAAAGATTCAACCAGAGCTCCCAGGGTCTAAACCTCCAGCCTGAGAACAGGTAATTGAGGGTGGCCTTGTCAGACATCAGTGGAAGTGGAGGCCATGGTCCCAAAAGTTGGATTCCCTAGTGTTAGAGAATCGAGAGCAGGGAGATGGTTTGGGAGGAAGTTGTAGCATACCCTCATAAGATTAGGAGGAGGGGGTATGGGAATAAGGGGGTTAGGGGAAGAATGGAGAGGAGATAAACATTGAAAGGTAATACACAAATACCAATAAAAAAAATATAATGGGTTGGACAAAAAAAAAGATAGCTTACTTATTTCAGATTATTTTCAAAAGTTTCTAGGAGATGCTAATTGACCTAAGATCTTATTTTAAGCTCTCCACAAAAGAATTTTAATCTCTGTTTAATATTTCAAGAGAGATGTAAATCCTAATCTCCCTCAACAACCAATCGACAAAAGAGAGCAATTTTACAAAAGTAGAAGAATATATAAATATAAGACTGATTAGTTGTTGGCTGTTCTTATAACGGTCCTTTGATAAAAGATATTATTAATGTAGATTTATATTTCTTTATATATTGTCTTTATGACATCTGAGTGTGGAAAGAAGCGGCTGCTGGCGCTTCTGCCCAGATCTTACAAGAACTCTGAAAAATATATTTTTAAAAATAAAAGAGGGGGAACTGTTTCCCCCAGAAGGAGTCTCCTGAAACACTCTCCATCATGCCTTGTTTACTTTGAACTCTCTAAAACTGAAAGCTTATGGCAAATCTGCTGCTGACTGCCTCTGGCATTGCTGAGACCACTAAAGACTATGCCATAGCTATATGGAAGGTCCCTCTTACCCTTAAATGGAATGGCCCGGAACCAGTTTTCATATGGGGCTGAAGACTGATATCTGTTTGATACCACAGAAGGCACAGCTAAATGGCTGCCAAAAGTTTAATGGAATAAATAGATACCCCCACAAGGCCAGGCCCAACTATAAATAAGATGAATAACAATTGACCTTCAGGGAAGAGAAATCTCCCTGAGAATTTCCTTCTTTTTCCTTTCCAGGTAAAAAGGAAACACCTGTGATGTCTGCTGATAGAAGCTCTAATCCTGATGCTGGCCTCCAGACTTATACTACTCAGACCTTTGATGGGCCATTGACAAGGACACCAAACAGCTAGAGATTGACATCACTAATCTGAAGAAATCCCTCATTTCGATGTCTGAAATGATCTCCAAAAATTGCAAAGGACTTTATCAGACTTGATTTATTCTTCTACAATAGAAAAGACTGTGTACAGCTCTTGATTGTGTACATCCCTTAAAGAAGAATGTTGCCCTTACATAGACAAGACAGGGATGGTTAAAGAGAACATGAAAAAGGTCAAAGAAGGCCCAGAGAAAAGACAGAGAGAGAAAGAGAAAGAGAAAGATGGGAGCTGGTACAAGGACTGTTTTTCAACCTCTCCATGGTTGTCAACCCCACTTCCTCCCATCTTGGGACTATTAATTGGGTTATTTTTGCTGATTCTTTTGGTCCCACGTCTTAAATAGGCTGACTAACTTTGTGATACAACAGATAGATAATTTGGTAGCAAAACCTATTCAGATACATTATCATAAGTTAGCTATGGAGGACCAGGAGACTCAAGATGAGGTTGTTACTTTATTCAGGGTGTTCCTCAAACCCATCTCCACCCAACCTAAAAGAGGGGACTTCCACCCCTAGACCAAGCAGAGAGAGGCTACCCAGAGCCCTCTCTGACTGGTGACCTATGCTGAATTCTTAATGCTACTATGTTAGACTATGACATGATTAGGAAAACACAGTCACTGTAGATGTCATTAGTTAAATAATTCTTAACTTGCTTAAATTGACTTAGGATGACTAGTTGGTATACTTACATAAGAAAAAAAAGGAGCAGTTGATAATATGCTTGCCATCCAAGCATTAAAACATGAATTTGATTCCCAAAATACATATGAAAATCCAGAAACAGTAGCACGAATATATAAGCAGAGTACTACTAAAGTGGAAACAGGATGCACAAGGCTTGCTTCCCAACCAGACTACCTAATTCAGTGAGCTATACATTTAATGAGAAATCCTGATGCAAAAGTGGAGAACAATTGAGGAAGACATTCAGTGTCAACCTCTGCATTGCATATACAAGTGAGCACACACCAATAAACACACACACAATTGAGTCACCGACATACATACACTATAAGAAGATTGGAATTATTTTCCCACAAGCAAAGTAACTATTGTTACTTTGTTATTTTGTCTCAGCTCTGCTACACAGTTACCTGGCAACAGCCATGTGTGCCTGACTCACTATAAAAGGGGCTGCTTACCCCCTCCTCATTCTCTTGTTCTCTTCTCTTCTCCTCTTCCTCCTGCTCCCTCTTCTCCCTCTCTCCCCATTCCCTTCCCTGTGCTCAAGGCTGGCCTCTACTTCTCTCTCTCTCTCTCTCTCTCTCTCTCTCTCTCTCTCTCTCTCTCTCTGTCTATCTACTACCCTCTTAACTCCCCTCTCGATGCCGTGAATCAACTCAATTCTATATTAAACCATCATGTGGCTGGTATCTCAGGGGAAAGGGATGCCTCAGCATGGGCCTGTAGAGGCACCTCCTTCCCCACACCATACCATGCCTCTACCAAACATATCTCTGGCTTCTTTTTATAAAAAAACAACAACTATCATTAGTCAGGAAGTCTGTCTAAAGAATTTTTCTTTAGTATTTTTCAGAGAGATCTTAATACTTCCAATGCTTTCATTTTTACCAGCCTCTAGAATCAAAAGACAGTAATTTTCTGTTACTTGAAAGACATAGTCTAATTTGTTATATGCTGCTGAGAAATTAATAATAGGCCTGTCCTTCATTAGATCACACATTGTGTCTATAACAGATAGTTCTTGACTCACACTCTGAGTCAAGAAACCTGAACTATAGTGAGATAAAGAATATATGCTGGCATTTGCACTCCAATAGGTACAAATCCAAAAGATTTTTTTGACCAAAAACATCCAGAACCCAAAAAAAAAAAAAAAAAAAAAAAAAAAAGAAAAAAAAAAGAAATACAAATTCACAATGCAGGCAACACAATGCCTTGAATATACATCAACTCAAGCAGCTCAGTTTACACATCATTTCCACAACAAAACTATAGATGATAGAACAGATCAACAAAATGACACAATGGCTGAGCAAACTTCAACATGCCTATAATCCCCAAATACTGGCCGTGACACTAGGCAGGAGGGTTACATGATGAGTTCAGAGTGAATCTGAACTATTTAATGGATCAAATTACAAACTGAATTTCAGACACAATAACCATCTCAAAACAAAAAAGGAACACAACATCCTTTTAACTTTCTCAACTTCCATCAAACACACACACAAATACACATACACACACACACTAAATCAGTTGTTCTATTGTGAAATAAATACCAAAATGAAAACTATTCTTAGAAAAGTTAGCATATTGACATGTTATTTTCAAATAGGATAGAAGCATTCAGTATCTACCTATGTTAACAAAAATGCAGAGTAAAGTGATTGTAAGGAATACTAACAGAGGAGGGCTATCAGAGCTAAGTTATCAATAACTGTTTATTATAGGTTTATAGAAGAATAAAGATACTGGAGAACAAAAGGGCAGTTCATTCCTCACTGTAAAGTCAACATTTAACCTTTAGACATTTTGAACAATCTCCAAGGCTCTGTGTCCCTGCTCTTGGTGAGCTTACATTCTTGCTCCAGCCTAATGGTCCCTCTAGTGTTTTTTTTTTTGTTTGTTGTTTTGTTTTTTTTAATTTACTCTGAAAGTGAGTTGATATATTTTTCTCCTCTTGGATACTATGCATAAAAGTGATATTGACTTTGAACTCTAGCTTAAGTTCATTTCATCTGCTAATGACATCTTCCTATAGCCTTAGTTTAAAAAATGCCAGCTAACTCCAGCACCAATGCCCAACTGAGCAAATGAAAAATCCACCAAAGAACCTCCGTTTAAGATGTTTTTCAAGGTCTTTTTATATAAATTACTAGATTCAAAGAAAATACTAAGTTACATGCCAACCCAAAATATGGGGAGGCAGAAAGTAAGAGACTTAAAATGAATCCCGACTATACACATGATAGGGAAACAAATTTGGAGAGATTGTGGAGAAAAGAAAATTCATTTAGTCTTATGGTTGACAGTATCTGTGGGAAGAAAGATTGAGAGACAGAAAAAGAGAAAGTATATAGCAGATAGTCCAGAATATGACTACGTGATAGCTGTTTAGATTCAAGAAGGATTTCTGCATAAGCTTATCTTTTTCTAATTCCTACTTTGAATGACTGCCTTACTACTAAGTGACTTCTGACTGGAAAACTAGTCACCAATATGTGGGCTCAATAAAAATAGAGCTTTCGCTCTGTTGAATTCACATCAAGTTGAGCCTAAAAGTGCATAAAATGACCCCACGATGGCATGCACAATATATGGAATGGGAGACATGACTCAAGGAAAATTATAACTTTGTAATCTCCTTCCCCTCCAGATGAAGTTTAAGGTTTCTAATTAATATGGAAACTGCCATTTGCCCACCTGCCCTATGTTTATGCTCTAGCTTTCTCTCCATCTATTCTCCCTTGAAAGCTGTATAAACTATATTAATGTCCATCTCATTCCTATATTTCTACTTGGGTTTGACTATGAGATCCCTTGGTGGTAAATGAGACAGAAAATAAAGATAAATTGGGGTATTTGTTTCCATGTATCTCCATATTTTTAACATATATCCCTCTCTGCAGTTTATTTTGAGTTAACTGGGTTCCTTAACCAAAGCAAACTTCTCTATAAGATTTTTTTTCTGTTTTAATCTTTACTAAGAAATTAAGGGAAAAGCAAAAATAATTGAAACAAAATAAAAAAAATTACTTGGTTAATGATAGAAGCTTCAGGGTAAAGTGCGATTAGAATATTACCCATGCCAATATATTAGAGCCAAGAATAAATTAAATCTGCTTATAAATTAGGCAGAGGTTAAAAACTTTTGCTTTGTCACTTTTACAATACATAGTAAAGGAAATGATTCTTTTCTATTTTCTTTTGAAAGTGGTCAGAAGTTTACGACTTAAAAGTACACATAAACATTTAAACAGTTGAACTAATTTCAGTTATTCAAAACTGTACAAGATTTTCTCTTTTATGAGTTTATATACACTGCTGAACATAAATTGAGGGTAAATGATTATTTATGACATTGAAACTGGGATAATAGCTCTCTTTTTAAATGCATTACTTTGTAGCCTGGCCACTGTATTAAGAATTCACTGATAGTCATCTTGATAGTCATCTTAATTCTCCCTATTCCAATTCAGGAAAATATACTGGTAATTTTCTTGATGAATTCCTAGATTCCATACTGACAGTTGAATTGTCAGAAATTGTTGCTTGAAATGGCTCACAGCAAAAATAATATATGTAGTGGCAATTTCATATTGCTAGCTTAAGACCAATGAAATTCACCTGAATTAATACATAAAGTTCTACTTCCATACTTCTAATGACATTCTGAAAGAATTATTGTAATTCACTATCATAACATAAGCAGTCACTACTACTGTAGTTAGTATCTAGTTCTCATACTGGCTTAACAAGCCTGACTGCATAGGGGTTGATGTTAAAAGTATCCCCTCTCCAGGAAAAAGACATCAGGATGGGTATAGCCCTCATGCCTCACTGGACAATGACAGGAGGACCGGAGTCATTACAAGGTCCCCTTCAATTATTGGAGGTCAGGCCTCTATCCCCGCCTTCGCAAGAATAGAATCGCCAAGGCCCTTCTATACTTAGAGAAGGGAGGAGATGTCAGGGGCGGCCCTGCTTATACACTGAAGGCCTAAAATCAGCCATAGGCCTAAAATCAGCAGTAGGCCTGACATACATACATGCTAACACAAAGTCTCTGTGGAAAAACACTGAAACAGCAGGCTATAAGCTATTATAAACAGGCAGCTTTTGTGGAAATTTACCAGACCTAGTAGTCATAGGTCTTATAAATAGGCAGCCTCGGTGGACAGTACCAACTTAGATAAGGACAAGTGAATCATAGGCAGAGTCATAGTGACCTGTCCCCTGAACCCTCACCCAGCTGATAACCTGTTCTGAAAGGTATCTGTACACCCCCTGAACACCTATGCTGTGGTGTCAACCCCTTCCCCACGTCCTGTCTTTTTGTGTTTATAACCCCTGTGTGAATAAGTAAAAATTATGATTTTATTTTTTTTTAAAAAAAGTAAGAAAAAAAAAGAAAGAAAAGGAGAAAAATAAGAAACAGAGAACTGTTTCAAGAAAGCTAGCATACACACTAATGATCAAGCATTATAAATATGAAATCAACATACACCACATCCCAGATCAAACTTTCAAAATTTGTGCATGATTGAGACATATTTACCTAATTAAGGTCAGAAGATAAAAACTCTTTCAGATCTGTCAATTTTTTGCAATGAAGAAATATCTCTATAAAATTTTTTGTCCAGTATTTTTTGTTTTATCTCCATTCCAGCAAGGCAGTAGTAATTTTTGCTGTTACCAGTTTTATGGTTCTCAAAGTACTTTTTATAGTTACCATATCTCACCTACATCTCATGTTTATAAAGGGTGCTGTTATTAATCCCTCCTTGAATTATTTCAAGTCAAGAGAATCATTTCCCATTTGAGTTCTGATTAATATAGACATAATATAATTTAGTCGTTTTTCCAAAATAAACTCCTTCATGTACATCTTCGTTTCCAAAGATTATAATTTTTTGAAAATGGATTTTCTTTTGTGAGGATCTAAGGGGTCAAAAAGGAAACTACCAATATGAGGATACTTGTGTGTTTAACTAGAGATATGAGTCTGTAAGCATTATTTCAGAGGACTGTAATTGTCCTCTACATGTTCTAAGCTGATTCCCAAACTAAATTGGGAAAGACTTAGATTTAACTTAGAAACTCAGGCAAAGATGAAGTTTGTTTGTTTTATATTATCATAGCAAGTGTCATGTAGGATGCACTCAATAAATATTTGTTGAAGGAATTTGTATGTCAAAGGACAAAATTGGAACAAGTTAGTTTAAATAATGTAATTGGTTTGATTTTAGATTCTTAGAACCCTGGAAAGAGTTCACTATATAAAACAAAATAAATGTTCAGATGGACTGAACAGAGGAGCCTGGATTTCAAAACAAGAGAAAGACTACAAAGAGAAACAAAAGGAGAAAAGCACATGGATCATTGTTTTTCCTTCCCCAGATCCATACCCCAGTCTGTCTCTCTCTGTCTCTCTCTCTCTTTCTCTGTCTCTCTCTCTCTCTCTCTCTCTCTCTCTCTCTCTCTCTCTCTCTCTCTCTCTCTACACCACACACACACACACACACACACACACACACACACACACACACAAATATCAAGTGCTGGAGATATAGCCCAGGCAAGACCTAATACATAAAAATAAATCAATCAGTTTGCCACCAGACAAAACCTATCAGGCTGGCTATTTCCTTGTAAAAAGATAGGGAAATGACACAATAGAAAAATGATCAGTTGACATCAGTTTTCTTCACTTACCATCTTTAACTGTAAGCATTAAGGCTGAGAGAATTTCACTATCATGCAAATTGAAAGCACCAGGAAGGGGAAAATTTGGCTGTTATCTCTCCAATCAGAAAAAGTTTAGTTTCTGCTTGATGATGTGGAAGGTTAGCATGACTGACTCCATTTTGGTTTTTACCATAGATTATTGGGGCCTAGTATAGAAGCTTAACTAAAACATAAAATTTTTATAAAACAAATGATGGGTCAGAAAGTAATCAGAAAAGGATAGTGTGAAAGTTGGGGAAACATTAAAATATGCTGCTTCTTTTGAGTTTCTTTTAGAGTAGGGTAGTGCTTTGAATAGACCTGAGGAATTATTTAATTTTTTCAATGATAAATTATAACAGAAACTTAATGTATGGTTTCATTTCCTCACTGAATTTAAAGGACTTAAGAGCTTTACCTTCACTTTGCATTTTTTTGTTTCTTTAAAGCCCTCACAATATTCTAATATGCTAAGTAGCCAGAATTGCCTTGTCTTCTCATCATGGACAAAAACTTACTCACTGTCCTAAAGTGATGTGCAGAGTGGATGTCACAGTTATTTAATATGTGCTGCTGTCTTTCATTTCTATACATTTTGACACCATTACAAAATAAATGGATGATGAACATACATAATGTTGAAAACAAAGAGGAGTTAGTGAGACATGTGCATGTTATGTGAAAAGGGACAAAAAGGGCACTAGCAGACAAGCCCAGAACTATTGTTATATACTAGGGATACTATGACTCTGATGAAGGTCTTGGTACATTTCCTAAAGAGAAGTACAACTTTTAAATTATTTCCAAAATTCTCTACTGAAAAAACTAAGAAAAGTAGAATTTGGGAGTCTCGGATACTCAACTTTAGCTTTGGTATTTAGCCAAAAGGTAATGTTTCCCTAATACCTTAGCCTTTGAAAAGCTGAACAGCTAAATAGCCACTTTAACATCCTTTCTGGACTCCTTAAATAACTCGAATACTATTGAAAAAGCATGCCATTCTTTTTGATGCATTACTAACATCTGAGTACTCATTTTATAATTGTTATAATTATTATAAAATCTGGAATGAAAATCGACTCATGAGATTTATATGCTAAATTTCTGTCAGTCAGTACAAGTATAAGTATGTAGTTGTTATTGTAAGTGAAATGTAATATAATTTTAAAAATATTTCATTGCTCTATTTCAGCTAAAATTGCAGCAATTATAAAAATACTGACTCAAAATCAGAACATTTTGTCTAGTAATAATGTTTGACTATTCATTGTTTTCTAATTAGACATCCTAGACTCACAGGAGAAAGTGAAGCATGGTGAGAGCATCCAATGTAACTAGAGTATTAGGAATCTTGAAGAACAGAAGTCCACAAAGAAGAGCTGCAGAACTGTTGACGCTGGACCACTTCAAGTAAGATTTCCAACATAGGAAAGTTAGGTTTCCCTTCTTGTCTCCATCTGAGCCCTGGAGCTAACCTTGTGGCACAGCTCTCTGAATCTAAATCCAACCCAGAAAAAGCTGGTCTCCTAGGAGTGGTGTCGATCCTAAGTTCACATGTGATACCAACAATTTTGCTCCAATAACTGGCCAAAGAGGGACCTGCCAGGAGCCCACAGAACACAGGAACTGTGGAGCAGCCAGGAGGATCCTTCAGGTCTCCATCTGTGCCCTGGAGCTAACCTTGTGGCACAGCTCTCCATACCCAAATTCTGCCTGTAGAGAACTGGTCTCTGAAACACCTAAGATCACAGGATCACAGGTTTACAGGAAGGACAGGTTTCAGTCAGAGACAACAAGACCAACTAACACCAGAGATAACTAGGTGGTAAGAGGCAAACACAAGAACCTAAGCAACAGAAACCAAGGCTATTTGACATCATCAAAACCTAGTTTTCCCACTACAGCAAGTCCTAGGTATCCCAGCACACCAGAAAAGCAAGATTTGGATTTAAAATTGTATCTCATGATGATGATAGAGGACATTAAGAAGGGCATAAATAACTCACTTAAAGAAATACAGGAGAACACAGGTAAACAGGTAGAAGCCCTTAAAGAAGAAATATAAAACTTCCTTAAAGAATTAGAGGACAACACAAACAAACTGGTGAAGGAATTGAACAAAGCCATCCAGGATTAAAAAAATGGAAATAGAATCAATAAAGAAATCAGAAAGGGAGACAACCCTGGAGAGAGAAGAACTAAGAAAGACATCAGAAGCCATAGATTTAAGCATCACCAACAGAATACAAGAAAAGAAGATAGAATCTCAGGTGCAGAAGATACCATAGAAAACATTAACACAAGAGTCAAAGAAAATGCAAAATGCAAAAAGCTCCTAACCCAAATATCCAGGAAATTCAGGACACAATGAAAAGACCAAACCTAAGGATAATCGGTATAGATGAGAGTGAAGATTCCCAACTTAAAGGGCCAGTAAATATCTTCAACAGAATTATAGAAGAAAACTACCCTAACCTAAAGAAAGAGATGCCCATGAACATACAGCAAGCCTATAGAACTCCAAATAGGTTGAACTAGAAAATAAATTAATCTGATCACATAATAATCAAAACACCAAACCCACAAAAAAAGAAATAATATTAAAAGCAGTAAGGAAAAATAGTCAAGTAACATATGAGGGCAGGATTAAAAAATGGAAATAGAATCAATAAAAAAAACAGTTGTTCAGTTACTCATGGAATATTATTTTTTTATATCTCTTGTATTCAGTTTGCAACTACTTCATTGAGAATTTTTGTATGTATATTCATGAGGGATACTGGACTATAATTTATATATTTTTGTTGGGTTTACACTTGATGTCACTCTTTCAATATTATTTGCTTTGTGAAGGAGCTTATTGTGGTTCTGAATTTTTTTAAACATAACTCAAAAAGTATTGCTTGTTTGAAGGCTCTATAGAATTCTTGTATAGGTATATCTGACCCTTGGTATTTTGCTTGTTTGTTTCTTTTCATTTTATTCTGTTTGAATGCTTTTTAAATTTTTTTGACTTGCTGAAAATAAAAATTTAAAAATAAATAAATAAATAAATAAAATAAAATAAAATAAAATAAAATAAAAAGAAATCAGAAAGGGAGACAACCCTGGAGAGAGAAGAACTAAGAAAGAGATTACACCAGAGTTCTCACCAGAGACACTATAAAAGACAGAAAATCCTGGGCAGATGTCATGCAGACCCTAAGAGAACAGAAATGCCAGCACAGGTTACTATACCCAGCAAAACTCTCAATTAGCACAGATGGAGAAACCAATCTATTCTATGAAAAGATCAAACTTACACAATATCTTTCCACAAATTCAGCCCTACAAAGGATAAGACATGGAAAACTCCAACACAAGGAGGGAAACTATACACTAGAAAAAGCCTCAGAGTAAAAGGCTGGAAAACAATTTTCCAAGCAAATGGTCCCAAGAAACAAGCTGGAGTAGCCATCCTAATATCAAACAAAATCGACTTTCAACCAAAAGTAATCAAAAAAGATAAGGAAGGACACTTCATACTCATCAAAGGAAAAATCTACCAAGATGAACTCTCAATTCTGAACATCTCTGCTCCAAATGCAAGGGCACCTACATACATAAAAGAAACTTTACTAAAGCTCAAAGCACACATTGCACCTCACACAATAATAGTGGGGGATTTTAACACCCCGCTCTCTCCAATGGACAGATCGTGGAAACAGAAACTAAACAAAGACACACTGAAATTAACAGAAGTTATGAACCAAATGGATTTAACAGATATCTATAGAACATTTCATCCTAAAGTTAAAGAATACACCTTTTTCTCAGCACCTCATGGTACCTTCTCCAAAACAGACCATATAATTGGTCACAAAACAGTCCTCAACAGATACAAAAAGATTGAAATAATCCCCTGCATCCTATCAGATCACCACGGACTAAGGCTGGTCTTTAATAATGACAGAACCAAGGGAAAACCCACATCCATGTGGAAACTGAACAATGTTCTACTCAATGATGACTTTGTCAAGGAAGAAATAAAGAAAGAAATTAATGACTTTCTAGAATTTAATGAAAATGAGGAAACATCATACCAGAACTTGTGGGACTCCATGAAAGCAGTGCTAAGAGGAAAACTCATAGCTCTAAATGCCCACAAAAAGAAATTGGAGAGAGCACACATTAACAACTTGACAGCACACCTGAAAGCTCTAGAACAAAAAGAAGCAAATATACCCAAGAGGAGTAGGCGTCAGGAAATAATCAAACTCAGGGCTGAAATCAACCAAGTAGAAACAGAAAGAACTATACAAAATATCAACAAAACCAAGAGTTGGTTTTTTGAGAAAATCAACAAGATCGATAAACCCTTAGCCAGATTAACCAGAGGGCACAGAGACAGTACCCAAATTAATAAAATCAGATCTGAAAAGGGAGACATAACAACAGAAACTGAGGAAATCCAAAAAATTATCAGATCCTACTACAAAGGCCTATACTCAACAAAACTGGAAAATCTGGATGAAATGGACAATTTTCTAGAAAAAGCCAAAAAGTAATATTCTTTCAACAAACTCAAAAGAAGATAACCACACAAACATAATTTCACCTCTAAGAACAAAAATATCAGGAAGCAAAGATCACTTCTCCTTAATATCTCAAAATCAATGGACTCAATTCTCCAATAAAAACACATAGACTAATAGACTGGATATTTAAACAGGACCTAGTACTTGGCTGCACTCAGAAATGCACCTCAGTGACAAAGACAGATACTACCTCAGAGTAAAGGCTGGGAAACAACTTTCCAAGCAAATGGTCCCCAAAACAGGGTTGAGTAGTCATTCTAAATCAAACAAAATCAACTTTCAAACAAAACTTATCAAAAAAGATGAGGAAAGACACTTTGTACTGTCAAAGAAAAACTCTAACAGGATGCATTCTCAATTCTGAACATCGATGCTCCAAATGCAAGGGCACTCACACTCATAAAAGAAACTTTATTAAAGCTCAAAGCACACATTGCACCTCACACAATAATAGTGGGAGACTTCTAAACCCCATACTCAGCAACTGACAGATCATGGAAACAGAAACTACACAGAAACACAGTGAAACTAAGAGAAGTTATGAACCAAACAGATTTAACAGAGTCTATAGAGCATTTCATCCTAAAACAAAAGAATATACCTTTTTCTCAGTACCTCATGGTACCTTCTTCAAAACTGAACATAGAATCACTGATAAAATCAGCCTCAACAGATACAAGATGGTTGAAATAATCCCATGCATCCTACCTGATCACCACAAACTAAGGCTGGTCTTCATTAACAACAAAAACAAAGGAAACCCACATACACATGCAAGCTGAACAACTCTCTCCACAATGATAACTTGGTCAGGAAAGAAATAAATTAAAGACTTTTTAGAATTTAATGAAAATGAAGGTACAAGATACATGAACTTACAGGACACAATGAAAGCAGTGCTAAGAGGCAAACTCATAGCTCTGCATGCCTCCATTAAAAACAATGAATTCGATAAATTCTTATGTAAATGGATGGAACTAGAAAATACCATCCTGAGTGAAGTAACCCACTCACAAAAGAACATACATGGTATTCACTCACTGATTATTGGATTTTAGCCCAGAAGCTTGAAATACCCAAGATTCAATTCACAGACCACATAAAGTTCATGAAGAATGAAGACCAAGTTGGGGGAGGGGCTTCAGTCCTTCTTAGAAAGAGTAACAAAATACTCAAGGGAGCAAATATGGATACAAAGTGCAGGACAGAAACTGAAGGAGGGGCCGTCTGCAGACCATTCCACCTGGGTATCCATCCATGTGCAGTCACCAAAGGTAGACGTTGATGTGGATGTCAGGAAGTACATGCTGACAAGAGCCTGATATAGCTGTTTCCTTAGAGGTCTGCAAGAGTCTAACATATTCAAAGGCAGATGCTCACAGCTAACCATCAATCTGATCATGGGGTTCCCAATAGAGGAGTTAGAGTGAAGACTGAAGAAGTTGAAAGGATTCGAGACACCATGAGGAAAACAAGAATACCAACCAACCAGAGCCCCCAGGGTATAAACCACCAGCCTAGGAGCACTTAGGGAGGGACCCATGGCTCCAGTTATATATGCAAGGGAGCTATATATAAGTGTAAGAAGAGATCCTTGGTCCCATGAAGACTGGATGTTGTGTGTGGGGGGGGAGGCTATTCGAGGGTGGGGAGGTGAGGTACGGGGGAGGGTAGGTGGGGGTACACCATCATAGAAGCAAGAGGAGGGGGGAAGGGATAGGGAGTTCCTGGGAGGGAGGGGGGGGAAATGGGGTAAGGGGAGAACATCTGAAATGTAAATAAAATTTCCAACAACAACAAAAAAAAGAAACTGGAGATAGCATACATTAGCAGATTAATAGCACATCTGAAAGCTGTAGAACAAAAGGAAGCAAACACACCCAAGAGGAATAGACAGCAGGAAATATTCAAACTCGGGGCTGAATTTGGAAACAAATTCAAGTGGAAACAAAAAGAACTATACAAAGAATCAGCAAAACCAGGAGCTGGTTCTTTGAGAAATTCAACAATATAGATAAACCCTTAGTCAGACTAACCAGAGAGCACAGAGATCATAACCAAATTAATAAAATCAGAGCTGAAAAGGGTGACATAACAACAGAAACTGAGGAAATTAAAAAAAAATCATCAGATGCTACTACAAAAGACTATACTCAACAAAACTGGAAAATCTGGATGAAATGGACAACTTTCTAGACAGATACCAGGAACCAAAGTTAAATCAGGATCAAATAAACCAACTAAACAGTCCCATAACCCCTAAAGAAATAGAAGCAGTCATTAAAAGTCTCCCCACCACAAAAAGCCCAGGACCAGATGATTTTAGTGCAGAATTCTATCAGACCTTCAAGGAAGACCTAATACCAATTCTCTTCAAAATATTCCACAAAATAGAAACAGAAGAAACACTACCCAATTCGTTCTATGAAGCTACAATTACGCTTATACTCAAACCACACAAAGACCCAAAAAAGAAAGAAAACTTCAGACCAAATTCCCTTATGGATATCAATGCAAGAATACTCAATAAATTTCTAACAAACTGAATCCAAGAACACATCAAAACAATCATTCAACATGATCCAATAGGCTTCATCCATGGGATGCAGGGATGGTAAGGAAATCCATCAACATGATCTACTATATAAACAAACTAAAAGAAAAAAATATGATCATCTCATTAGAGGCTGAGAAAGCATTTGATAAAATTCAAACCCCCATTCATAGTACATGTCTTGGAAAGATGAGAAATTCAAGGCCCATACCTAAACATATTAATAGTAATATACAGCAAACCAGTAGCCAACATCAAACTGAATGGAGAGAAACTTGAAGCAATCCCACTAAAATCAGGGACTAGACAAGGCTGCCCACTCTCTCCCTACCTATTCAATATAGTACTGGAAGTCCTAGCCAGAGCAATTAGACAACAAAAAGAAGTCAAAGGAATACAAATAGGAAAGGAAGAAGTCAAAATATCACTATTTGCAAATGATATGATAGTATACTTAAGTGACCCCAGAACTTCCACCAGAGAACTCCTAAACCTGATAAACAACTTCAGCAAAGTGGCTGGATATAAAATTTACTTAAAGAAATCAGTCGCCGTCCTCTGCTCAAGGGATAAATAGGCTGAAAAAGAAATTAGGGAAATGACAGCCTTCACAATGGTCACAAATAATATAAAATACCTCGGGGTGAACCTAACCAAGCAAGTGAAAGATCTGTATGACAAGAACTTCAAGTCTCTGAAGAAAGAAATTGAAGAAGATCTCAGGAAATGGAAAGATCTCCCATGCTCATGGATTGGCAGGATTAATATAGTAAAAATGGCCATCTTGCCAAAAGCAATCTACACAGTCAATGCAATTCCTATCAAAATTCCAATTCAATTCGTTATAAGAGTTAGAAAGAGTAATTCTCATATTCAGTTGGAATAACAAAAAAAAAAAAAAAACCAGGATAGCAAAAATTATTCTCAACAATAAAAGAACTTCTGGAGGAATCACCATCCTTGACCTCAAGCTGTACTACAGAGCAATAGTGCTAAAAACTGTATGATATTGGCACAGAGACAGGCAGGTAGATCAATGGAAAAAAAATGAAGACCCAGAAAGAACTCACACACCTATGGTCACTTGATTTTTGACCAAGGAACTATAACTATCCAGTGGAAAAAAGATGGCATTTTCAACAAATGGTGCTGGTTCAGCTGGTGGTCAGCATGTATAAGAATGCAAATTGATTCATTCTTATCTCTTTGTACAAAGCTCAAGTCCAAGTGGATCAAGAACCTCCACATTGCTTCCTGTCCAACTTACTGACTCACACCAAACCAAGCAGAAACTGCCTGAAATTATGTCTAGCAAAAGTGCAAGTTCTCAAATCCAACTGGATCAAGGATCTCCAAGTAAAACCAGATACACTGAATTTAAAAAAAAAAAAAAAAGGGAAAGTGGGGAAAAGCCTTGAACAGATCTTCACGGGTGAAAATTTTCTGAACAAAGCACCAATGGTTTATGCTCTAAGATCAACAATCAACAAGTGAAACCTCATAAAATTACAAAGTTTCTGTAAGGCAAAGGATACTGTCAATAGGACAAAATGGCAAAAATTGGGAAAAATTCTTTACCAATCCAAAATCCAATAGAGTGCTAATATCCAATATATACAAAAAAAACTCAAGAAGTTAGAAATTAGAAACTCAAATAACTCTTTTTTAAAAATGGATTACAGAGCTAAACAAAGAATTCCCAACTGAGGAAACTCTAGTGGTCAAAAAGCACCTAAAGAAATGTTCAAAATCCTTACTCATTTGGGAAATGCAAATCAAAACAACCCTAAGATTCCACATCATATCAGTCAGAATGGCTAAGATCAAAAACGTAGGTGACAGCAGATGTTGGCAAGGATGTGGAGAAAGAGGAACACTCCTCCATTGTTGGTGGGATTGCAAGATGGTACAACCACTCTGGAAATCAGTCTGGCAGGTCCTCAGAAAATTGAACAGAGCATTACCTGAGGTCCCAGCTATACCACTCCTGGGCATATAACCAAAAGATGCTCCAACATATAACAAGGACACATGCTCCACTATGTTCATAGCAGCCTTATTTATCATAGCCAAAATCTGGAAAGAAACCAGGTGTCCTTCAACAGAGGAATGAATACAGAAATTGGTGGTATATTTACACAATGGAATACTACTCAGCTATTAAAATAATGACTTCATGATACTCTTAGGGATATGGATGGAACTAGAAAATATCCTGAGTGAAGTAACCCAGTCACAAAAGAACACATATGGTATGCACTCACTGATAAATGGATATTAGCCTAAAAGTGCAGAATACCCAAGATACAACTCACACACCATATGAAGCTCAAGAAGGCAGCAAACTAAAGTGTGGATGCTTCAGTCCTTCTTAGAAGGGGGAATAAAATACAGGACGTAGAAGGTGGGAAGGACTTGAGAGAAAGAGATGGGGCAAAGGTTGAAAAGTGGGCAGGATCAAGTATTCAAGGAGACATGGATGATATAGAGATGGTCAGGAATTTTAACAGAGGTATGTAGCAATGGGGGATGGGGAACTGGTGGTAGCCACTAGCAGGTCCCGATTCCAGGAAAGCAAGAGGCTTCCAGGATCCAAGGGGATGATATTAGCTCAAATGCCCAACAAAGGGGAGGGAGAACCTGTAGAGGCCATATACAGAGGTTAGGCAAGGCCCCCGGTTGGGGCATGAGGCCAGCCACTCATCTCCAAATTTTTAACCCAGAATTGTTTCTGTCTAAAGGAAATATGGAGACATAGTGTAGAGCAGAGACTGAAGCAAAGGCCATCCATAGAGGGCCCCTCCTGGGGATTCATCCCATATACAGTCACCAAACCTAGACACTATTGTGAATGCCATGAAGTGATTGCTAACAGGAGCCTGATATAGCTGTCTCCTGATAGGCTCTGCCAGCGCCTGACAATAGAGGCAGATGCTCACAACCAACCTTTGGAGTAAGCATGGGGTCCCTGTGGAGGAGTTAGAGAAAGGACTGAAGAGCTGAAGGGGTTTACAACTCCATAGGAAGAACAACAATATCAACCAACCAGATCCCCCAGAGCTCCCAGAGACAAAATCACCAACCAAAGAATACACATGGAGCGACCCATGGCCCCAGCCACATATGTAGCAGAGGATGGCCTTGTCAGGCATCAATGGGAGGAGAAACCCTTGGTCTTGTGAAGGCTCAATGCCCCAGTGTAGGAGAATACTAGGGCAGGGAAGGTGGGTGGGAGGGGGAGCACTCTCACAGAAGCAGGGAGAGAGGGATAGGGTAGGGGGTTTCCCGGAGGCGAAACCGGGAAAGGGGATAACATTTTAAATGTAAATAAATAAAATATCCCAGAAAAGGAATGATAGGTTTCAGAATCTCAATTATCCTATAAATGTGTAGGTTGATCTCTCTTCACTTGAGAACAGTCTAACTTGGAATTTGAAAGTTTTTTCCCAGAGTCTGGAGTCGATGATTTCAACACTTTCCTTTTCTTCAGAAGCCAGAATACAGATTGATGAATTATTGATTCATTTATTTGTTGTCTTGGAACTAAATTAAGTCTAATTATACTATGCTTTAAGAAATAGGAGAAAATTACATGAGGAGAAACTGATCTCTTTACTTAAAAATAGGTGTTTGAGTTAAGCAACTATAGACAGAAACATATCCCACTGGTGCATTTATTTCAAAATGCTGGACAGACATGAATTTAATGTCATCCTCCTGCTACTAACATGCACCATTTAGGAATATTTATAACTCTATGTTCTTTTTTTAAAAAATCAACCCTTATATACTATTCAACTTGGATGCAACTTGAATGCACTTGGAACAGGGAGCGCAACAAAGATGGTGATCTGGCAACACCAGAGGACAATGGTTCTGTAATTTACCTGTCTCTGAATTTAACAGCCTTAGTAAGGATCGTTTGAGTTAGACAAACACAATCTTTTAGTAGAAATCAGACAGAAAAATTTCCCCTTTAAAACACCTATTACTTAATTACAACAGTATTATATAAAATAGGAAATAATTTTCACATAAGTTTCATGGTTATTCTCTTAACATGCCAAATAGATTAATGACAGTTACTAGCACATTTGCTCAAACAATGTGTCTGTGGATAAGATTCAAGAAATTTAGCTTGTCTCCTACAGATCTACCCCTAGCAAGGGGATGGGTATAGTATTAATGCTGTAACTACAGAACACCAGATAAGGAGTGGAAGAATGGGATTGCAAGTACATGACAGGGAGAGAGGAAGAAAAAGAGCAAGGAGGCAAGAAAAGATAAGTGACATGATTCATTGCTGCACAGACCACAATTTGATGATAAGCCAAGAAATCAGACAACAGGTCACTGGGCACATTTATTTCCCCG
>JAJTUV010004052.1:0-28496 GCA_021653895.1 Mastomys natalensis | reverse complement strand
AAAATCTGTTTAAAAATCCCTAAAAATACTGATATTGACAAGGAAAAATTCAATGGAAAATTCATAAATATGAAAATTTGTTATTTATAAAAAAACAAATATAGATAAATGTATGAGAGAATTGAAACATTTTGCAGAAAAATTCCTAAAAACTGAACTTGGATATGGAAAAATTCTTTAAAATATTGAAGATGATTTAAGAAAAAGTTCAGAAATATATTTAGTACTTGCCTGGAAAAAAATGCTAAATAAAATTGAAGATGTATAATGATAGTGTAAAAAATTGGTTGAACGCGCGTGGGGCGCACGCTTAATTCAGCACTTGGGAGCAGAGACAGCGATTTCTGAGTTCGAGCCAGCTGGTTACAGAATTCAGACAGCAGGATCAGAGAACTGTCGAAAAACAAAAAAAAAAAAAAAAATTTGGTTGAAAAATTATAAAACATTTGTGGAAAAATTTTGGATTAAAATGAAAAAAATAGATAAAATGTATGAAACTATTGAAAGTGTTTTTAGAAAAATCCACAAAAAATTGAAGATTGACATGGAAATATTCATTAGAGATTTGAAGATATTTTAAAAAAAATTAGGGACAATTGAATATTTGCATAGATTAAATGTTTGATAAAATTCAAGACATTCTTTCGAAAATTATTGATAAAAATATATATAAAATTGATGAAAAAAATGTTAAACATTTCTGGAAATACCTTAGATAAAATCAAGATAAATATAGAAAAATATATGAAAATATTTAAAATGTTTGTAGAAAAATCCCTAAAAAAATTAAAGATTGAAATGGAAAAATTCATTAGAAAGTTGAAGGTGAAAAGAAAAATTTCAGGAGAAATTCAATATTTGTATGGAAAAAATATTCAAGAAAATGTTAAAATATTAGAGAAAAAAATTAAAATGAATATAAAAGTTTCATGAAACCTTAAAAGATGTACAGTATATTATTAAAATAAAAAAGTATGAAAATATTGAATCTGTGGAAAAATACCTAAAGATATACAAGATTAACTTGGAAAAAATTCTTTGAAAATTCAAGATGATTTAGTTGATTTCAGCCCTGAGTTTAATTATTTCCTGCCGTCTACTCCTCTTGGGTGTTTTTGCTTCTTTTTGTTCTAGAGCTTTCAGGTGTGTTGTCAAGCTGCTAGTGTGTTCTCTCTCCAGTTTCTTTTTGTATGCACTTAGAGCTATGAGCTTTCCTCTTAGCACTGCCTTCAGTGTGTCCCATAGGTTTTGGTATGATGTGTCTTCATTTTCATTAAATTCTAAAAAGTCTTTAATTTCTTTCTTTATTTCTTCCCTGACCCCATTATCAACGAGTAGAGTATTGTTCAGTTTCCATGTGAGTGTGGGCTTCCCATTGTCTTTGTTGTTATTGAAGACCAGCTTTAGACCATGGTGATCTGATAGGATGCATGGGATTATTTCGATTTTTTTATATCTGTTGAGGCCTGTCTTGTGACCAATAATATGGTCTATTTTGGAGAAGGTACCATGTGGTGCAGAGAAAAAGGTATATTCTTTTGTTTTTGGGTGAAATGTTCTATAGATATCTGTTAAGTCCATTTGTTTTAAAACTTCTGTTAGTTTCACTGTACTTCTGTCTAGTTTCCGTTTCCCTGATCTGTCCAGTGCTGAGAGTGGGGTATTGAAGTCTCCCACAATTATTGTGTGAGGTGCAATATGTGCTTTGAGCTTTAGTAAGGCTTCTTTTATGAAAGTGGGTGCTCTTGCATTTGGTGCATAGATGTTCAGAATTGAGAGTTCATGTTGGTTGACTTTTCCTTTGACAAATACGAAATGACCTTCCTTATCCTTTTTTATATCTTTAAGTTGAAAGTCAATTTTATTCGATATTAGAATGGCTACTCCAGCTTGTTTCCTAGGACCATTTGCTTGAAAAATTGTTTTCCAGCCTTTTACTCTAAGGTAGTGTCTGTCCTTGTCACTGAGGTGGGTTTCCTGTATGCAGCAAAAAGTGGGATCCTGTTTGCGTATCCAGTCTGTTAGTCTATGTCTTTTTATTGGGGAATTGAGTCCATTGACATTAAGAGATATTAAGGAGAGGAGACTGTTGCTTCCTGTTATTTTTGTTAAAAGGGGAGGCATTGTTTGTGTGGCTATCTTCTTTTGGGTTTGTTGGAAGTGGATTACTTTCTTGCTCTTTCTAGGGTATGATTGCTCTCCTTGTAATGGGTCTTTCCTGCTATTATTCTTTGTAGTGCTGGGTTTGTGGAGAGATATTGTGTAAATTTGGCTTTGTCATGGAATATCTTGGTTTCTCCATCTATGGTAATAGAGAGTTTTGCTGGGTATATTAGCCTGGGCTGGCATTTGTGTTCTCTTAGGGTCTGCATGACATCTGACCAGGATCTTCTGGCTTTCATAGTCTCTGGTGAGAAGTCTGGTGTAATTCTGATAGGTCTGCCTTTATATGTTACTTGGCCTTTTTCTCTTACTGCTTTTAAAATTCTTTCTTTGTTTTGTGCATGTTGTGTTTTGATTATTATGTGAGGGAGGTATTTCTTTTCTGGTCTAGTCTATTTGGTGTTCTGTAGGCTTCTTGAATGATTATGGGCCTCTCGTTCCTTAGGTTAGGGAAGTTTTCTTCTATGATTTTGTTGAAGATATTTACTGGCCCTTTAAGTTGTGAATCTTCACTCTCTTCTATACCTATTATCCTTAGGTTTGGTCTTCTCATTGTGTCCTGGATTTCCTGGATGTTTTGTGTTAAGAGTTTTTTGCATTTTTCATTTTCCTTGACAGTTGTGTCAATATTTTCTATGGTATCTTCTGCACCTGAGATTCTCTCTTCTATCTCTTGTATTCTGTTGGTAATGCTTGCGTCTGTGACTCCTGATTTCTTTCTTAGGTTTTCTATCTCCAGAGTAGTCTCCCTTTGTGATTTCTTTATTGTTTCTATTTCCATTTTTATGTCCTGGATGGTTTTGTATAAATCCTTCACCTGTTTGGTTGTGTTCTCTTGTGATTCTTTAAGGGCTTTTACCTGTTTACCTGTGTTCTCCTCGGATTCTTTGAGAATGTTTTTATGTCCTTCTTAAAGTCCTCCATCATCATCATTAAAAGTGATTTTAGGGCTGACTCTTGCTTTCCTGGTGATATGGGGAGTTCAGGACTTAATGTGGGAGAACTAGGTTCTGATGATGACATGTGTTCTGGGTTGCTGGCCCTTGTATTCTTGGGCTTGCCTTTTGCCATTTGGTTCTCCTTGGTGCTACCTGTGCTGTCTCTGGCTGGAACCTGTCTTTCCTGTTCTCTTGGTTGTGTCAGAACTGTTTAGGTTGGGTGTCGCTGCTGAGGTTCGAGCTAGGGCCCAGGATCTGCTCGGTGCTTTGGTCCGGACCGGAAGGAATCAGTGCTCTGGGCCAGGAGTGAGTTCCTGGATCTCTGTGGGACCTGGTTACTCCCTGTTTGGGGCAGGTGTTGCTGCCTCCTTGCTTAAGAAGCTGCTCGAGTTAGAGTTCCTGGGAGCCATGCTTCCTCTGGGTTCTGTGAGATTGGTTGCAGAGTTGCCGCCCGAGATCTGGTGAGTGCCCAGGCCCAAACCGGAAGGAACCAGTGCTGGGGCCAGGAGTGATGATTTAAAAAATTTCAGAGGAAATTTTATATTTGCATGGATAAGGGTTTGATAAAATTGAAGACATTGTTTGAAAAATTATGGATATAAATTAAAGTAAATATGGAAAACAATAGAGAAATCTTATAAAATATTGAATGTTTCTCGTTAAAATGAAGACAAATATAGAACGAAAGTATAAAACATTGAAACTGTTTGTAGAAAAATCCCTAAAAAAATTCAACATCGACATGGAAAAATTCATTAGAAAATTGAAGATGCTTTAAAAAAATTGGGGGGGGGAATAGAATATTTTCATGGAAAAATGTTTAATAAAATTGAAGATATGGTTTTAAAATTAATGATGAATTTAGGATACATATATAAAAATTTGATAAATAATTGTAAAATATTTGATGACAAATTTGATTAAAATGAAGACAAATATATGAAAAACGAATGAAAATACTGAAACTATTTGTAGAAAAATTCCTAAAATTATTCAAGAGTGATAAGGAAACATTTATTAGAAAATTGAAGATGATTTATGAAAAATTTCAGAAGAAATTGAATATTTGCAGGGAAATAATATTTGATAAAATTGAAGACATTGTTTTAAAAAGTAGGGATACAAATTCAGATATATTTAGAGGAAATTGACAAATCTTGTGAAACATTTTTTGGAAAATGTTGGTTGGAATGAAGACAAATACAGAATAAAATATGAAAATATTGAACCTGATGATAGAAGAATCCCTAAAAATTCAAGATTGACATGGAAAAATTTATTAGAATATGAAGTTGATTTCAGAAACATTTTTCAAAAATTTAAACTAACATAAATGTATATATATAATTCACACACACACACACACATATTATACATATATATGTATATAAATTTATGAAAAATTATAAAAGTTTTGTTGAAAATTTTTGATTAAAATGAAAACACATATATAAAAATTAGAATGACTCTCAGCGGGTCCATTACATTTTCTTGGCTGAAACATTCATAAGAGCTTTGACTACCTCTAGTTTTTCTGTAAGCTTAGCATCTGGACTTTCATGAGGATCATGGTTCCTGTATATCAAGGATTCCAGAACATTACTGGATCCCATCAACCCGGAGCCAGAAGAACAAAGCTGTTGTGCTGGACTATGTTGGTTTTCACTGTTACAGGAAGGGTAATTTTGAAGGTCTTGAAAAATGAGAGCCTCAGGAAACAGAGGAAGAAGAGTGAGATCACCCAGCTCAGGGCTAGATATCCATGACTTCCACTGAGCTCTAAGGGGAGCTAGTTACCAGGGAGGCAATGGCACTTCTCTATGACATCACTAGTCCCATCCGTGGACATTCTGTTGCATCCTGGAGAATTCTGGCAACCTGTGTTCTGGTGACACCACTTGCCCTTGGGAACATTTGTGTCGTCCATTTACTGATCTCTCACAGACATGCTTGGAAAACTAAGCAGATTAGTTAGGAGAGGAAAAGAATAGCAAACAGAAAGAGACCCAAAAGGTCCATTTCTTGTTCTCTTTCAGATCACTTAGAGGGTCCAGGTTCCTCTTATTGGCTGAACCCTTTTTAAGAGCTTTGAGTTCCTGTAGCATTTCTGTAACATTAAAATCCATTTTTTAAAAACAATTTCTACAAGAGGGGATGGCACAAAAGATGGCCCAGGAACAGCAGAACAGTCAGCAGATGACCCAGGCATGGTGTGATCTTTTTCCATGAGAATATGAAATTTATAGATATATATATAATCATGAAGTCCTTATCAACTATATCATTCCCAAGCAAGTGGGACCAGGCTAGAGAACAATATCCATGGTCAGGCATACTTTTATGTTCTTCCTCCAGAAAATATTTATAGTCTAGATAAAAGGATCTGTGTTCTGCAAAGAATTATATGACATTGTAAGATTCATGAGTTTGACATCAAATTTGGAGGTAGTATTGTGTAGTATACTGTCTTTGTTAGTGTATTACTGCTGTGAAAATGCAACATGACCAAGGTATTCTTATAATGTCCAACACATCATTGGGGTTGGCCTATGGAATCAGAGTATCAGTACAGTATCATCCAGGCTGGAGGATGACAGCTTGTAGACCAGCATTGTGGTAGTGGAGCTGAGAGTTCATCATCTTCATCTTAAGTTGCTAGTACAAACTATCAGGCAGCTATGATGAGAGTCTTAAGAACATACCCACACTGATATACCTATTCCAACAAGGAGACACCTAATAGTGCCACTCCCTGGGCCATCATATACAAAACTTTATGTATATTATTGTTACTTCAGTTATCAGATAGTTTGGGATTGACTAAGGGACAGAAAAGAGTTGTTTTGAACATGGAGAATCAGAACTTTTCTTCACAAATATAGATAGAATTCTGGTGGCATGTCTGGTGAGATGGGTTTATCACATCCTGACTCAGAGACAATGGAAAATAGAAAACAATCTACAGTCTTTGTTTTCTTCTCCATGTCAAGTTTAGATCAGAATTATCATGTATTCCAAGTCTCTGTCTGCAAGTATCATCAGCAGACATGACACTCATGAGGAGATCCTCAAATCCTGCAGCACCACATGCTGAAGTTGGCCCTGGAACTGCTCTCTAACAAGTTTTAGTTGTTAAATAACAGATAAGATATGAATAGCTCTACTGTTCTTCTACCAGCTTGCTGGGTTGGCTTTTCTCTCCTCCATTCACAGCTCCTGTCAGTTAACACATTTGGAAATAAAGCACAAGATATTCCCATTTCACTGACATTGTAAAAACTCAGTGGCCAAGATGTCTTTCTTAAGAAGGAAGAAGTGCAAAGTAGAGTTTATTGAAAAGGAAATATAGATTTTTCTTTAGTATAGAGAGAGACTTTGCAGGAAGGCAAAGGCTTGTTTCATGACATAGTTTGTCTCTTTTCTGGGCATTCTATTGGTTCCTGGAGAATTCCTGCCATTCTTTGTGATGTCACCGTATTGTAACAACACCAAGATCTCTAAGTGAATTCACATAGGCCTTAGAGTGTTCTCCCAAATTAATGTTTGGAAGAATAAAGAGTCTATTTGAAGAGAGAATGAGGAAATTACTGAGTTAAGAGAGAAGAAGAAATCTGGTGTTCTGAGTGTAAACCAGTAAGAAAGATCTGCTTGTGAAGAAACTGAGTCCTGGGAAGGAGACTTGGAAATTCTTGAGGAAGGTATATTTGAGCCTAGATTTCCAGTATTGGGTCACAGCAAATGAAGCTTCTTTGAAGCTAAAAACTAGTCTTCTCATGATAATTCAAGAAGGCAAGAATTACCATACAATAGTTTTCCACCACAGAGGCAGGAATTTGCAAGTTCAAAGCTTTTGTTCTGATATTTCCTAAATTGTACTCTTACTGGGCTTTCGGGCTTTGTAACATGGGAATTTCAGGAGACCATAATGTGTTAAGAAAAAGGTAACATTTACCAGTGTAGAGTATCAGAGCACATTACTCCCAGTTATCTTTTTTCAATTAGAAGCACACAGACAGCAATAACTTGGAACTAAATGTACTTATGTGAACTAATATTCTTGCTACATTATCTTATGTTCTTAGATCTTCTTTGTCAACGTTTTTCTGTGAATGGCCAACTAAGTTCCTTGATTCAGTTGTTGTGGTTGACAGACATTATTTTTGAGGGAAGCAAACAACTGTCCAAGTCACAGACTGGATATGTTTTGGCAGCTCAGAGGTGTTTTTGACTTTCAGTTGGCTGAATGGATTATTCTTTATATAAAGTTCTACTGTGATATAACTTTTCAATACACAGACATGGGCCAAAAATGACATCATAGGACATGTGGATATGTTCAAAACAAATGAGTTCTTTTAGACTGTGCCATTTATTCCTGGCTTCTGTAAGCAGAAGCTTGAGGGTTCTGAAGTCTAGTTGATCCCACTATTAAAAATCCTGGAGAGGCCATCTCTATTGTTATGATAAGCATGTGTATGAAGGCATAGGAAATGACTGGGTGCTTGGATATCCAACACTCTATTAAACTTTGGGAGAGCTGAGATCCACATAGCAGCCACCTTGAGCCTGAACCAAACTTTGGCATAACTGTGGCTTCGAAGCATGCTCTATTTTTGTTTGTGCATGAGGATGGCCTGACCATTCTCTTTAAAATCCTACTATGCAACTTTTTTGCATTCTGTTTAAAAAGGTTGGCAGAAAGCTATGAACCCAAACACATAATATCCTTACCAAGAAGCAAGCAGGTAAAGAGGATGGAGAGGCTGAACACTCTCCTGATGATCAGTGAGAAAATAAGCTGTGAGATCCTTGACTCTCATCACTGAAGAATTCTTGGTCTACAGTTATTCATTGTTTCAATTCCCATGGTGTCAGTCTGGGGTCTACAATGTTGTCCTCCCCTTGTGTCTTTAAGGTATTTGTTTCAAGGTTTCTATACTTTCATGTTGTTCCTTTGATCAATCAAATGTCCCAAAATTATACTCCTAGAAGAGGCAGAACGAAAAACATGGGTAGCAGTGGCATGGGAAATGCACCTCCTCTGCTTCACTCAAATGAAACCTGAGTCTATGGTCTGAGTTACAGAACTTAGTGTTAAAGGCAGTGGCGAGTAATTCTCAGTGTGTATTTAGAAATCACTTGACACCTGTGACTTTGTGACTTTTCTAGCTATTATGAGTTTGTTGTGAGGCTTTTCAATGCCATGGCATATAATTACATTCTATTCTACTCGTATAAGCTTGAAGTTCCTGAGACCTATATTTTCTTAAATCAGTGCTAGACTGAAATATCTTTGGTCTCTAATCTTGTTCCTGTACCTTATACCTTATATTTGGTGACAATTTTGTTCCATACATTTATCCTGAATCCCATTGTGATCTCACTCTCTGTCTTGGTGTTTGTGTCCTCTCTTTGTCCCTCTTGCTGTCATCTTCTATATCTTTTGAATTTTTTTACATATTTGCATACTTGAACATTCTACCAGAATCTGAATGCCAGAGGTCTTCATTTTGACTTAAACATGTTTCTGTTTTACCATTTCAAGATACTTCCAGTGTTGAAATATTAGAGCTGCAATTTTAACAGTACAACTTTTGGCCTCAGTGAGAAATGCAAAAGCTATTGGTCCTGGAGGGGGCACAGTGAGTGTTGTGCAGATCTTTCTAGAGTAGGAACACTTGAGCTGTGATTTCCAATAATCAGACATAGAGCTTTTGGAAAGTAAATGGAATTCCCTGAATATCATAATTTCTGAAAGGCAAGGATACCAGAACAAATTTATGCATACACAAAGCCTGAATGTGGTAATGTCAAAGCTTTTGTACTGCAACATCCTAGCTTTTGTTCTTACTTGACATTAGACTTATAGCATTGCAACTAATGGTGACCATCAGGAGACAAGTAAGGGCTAAAGTTTCCCAGTTCAAGATAGTATATCTCACCACTTCACTCCTGATGGCTACCTTTCATGTGTAATCCCCACCTGCCAATAGTAACAGGGACAGAAATTGACTTTGATTAATATTTTGTTGTCTGAAATTTTCTGACATCTCTATGAGAGTGGCACTCCTTGATTTCTGCATCATCTTCTGTGAATAGCAGGAATTTCTCTAATGTGGCTAAGCAATGCTAAGAGACAGTGGATAAATAGGGAAAGTTAATCGTTTTGCCACCTTAGGGGTGTTTGGCCATTCATTGATTCAAACAGATTTGTTGTTGACCATGATCTTCATGTACCTGTTTTTTTTTTTTTTTATTTTACTTTTTTTATTTCACAGCCATGAGCCTAGTGTAACCCAGCAGTAGACATAATTATCTCTACACAATCTGAGTACATTTATTTATTTATTTATTTATTTATTTTTATTTATTTTAGTTTTTAGAGACAGGGTTTCTCTTTGTAGCCCTTGCTGTCCTGGAACTCACTCTGTAGACCAGGCTGGCATCGAACTCAGAAATCTGCCTGCCTCTTCCTCCCAAGTGCTGGGATTAAAGGCATGTGCCACCACTGCCCAGCCCTGAGTACATTTTATAGACATGTTTCTCTTTGAAGCTTGATTCTGCCAATCTCTTTCCCAGGATGTATCATATGAAAATGTTAATATGTATGGAGATGTGATGTCTGTAGTCTACCTAATCATATGTAATAGGGAGAAAACTCCATGGCTCCTTATATACACTTGCATCTAGAAATGGACAGAAGAGCTTAGATCCATAGATTATATCATTTTAAGGTATGGGTGAATTAGAATTTTGGTGTATTATAAGCATGTTTTTATTCTGTTCAAAAATCAGGATGGTCTGTCCATCTTCTCAGAGTTCTCATTATGTTCTATGTACAGGACCAATAGGGAGACCTCATCTACTCTAACTCTTCCCAGGAAGACAGAGTTGAAAAATGAAATGTAGAGGCTGTCCACACATGCTCATGACCAGCAAGAGAAATAATATTTGGATTGAATCCTTTACAATAACGGAATCTAAGACAATAAATATATATTACTTCAAAATCCAGGTTTCCTATGTAAACAGTCTTCAATGTTAGCCCATAAAGTCCTTGTGCCCTCATCTTTCAAGTTCCTAAATGCTTCAAAGAAGAGAGAAAGAACCACAATTTTCAGCAGAAACTAGATAGAAAATGGAAACTTCTTGTTTCTCAAATGAAAGAAAAAAAAAAAAAAAACAACCTGAGTAATAGTATTCAAGAATTAATGGCAGTGGAAAGCACATTTTCAGAATGTATTTGGAAATGCCATGTCAAGTAGTGACTTTTGTGAGATTCTAGCTGTTGTGACTTGGTGGTAATTCTTCATATTTCTCTGCCAGGTGATTGAGTGTTATAAGCTTATGATAGCAGCTCTAGGGGTCTGGTTCCAAGTTTTTTATCTCAATGTTTGACTAGAAGGCCTCAGGTCATTACTGTTCTTCCTGTTCCATATATCTTATACTTCAAGTTTGCTCTATTTTTTCTGCATCCTATTGTGTTCTCTCTATGTTCTTCTTTCTCTCTGTGTCTCTGTATGTTGCTTTTATTATTTGTGTCTTCAGGCTTCACTTCCTCTGTGTTTGTATATACATAATTTCATGTTGTATTTACCTCAAGAATCAGGTTGCAGGTCTCCTCAGGTTGGACTGAATATATATTTGTTTCATAATATCTAGGTGAAGCTTCTGATGAGGTCAGAGGACCCCACTAAATACAGAATTGCTCTTGGCATATATGGCCAGATTGAGTCACATTGGAATACATTGGGAAGTTTTGCTGTTTTTTTCCCATCCTCAGAATTACTTCCAATGTATCACATATCAGTAATAGTTACCATGCAGACATAATTTCAGTTGTGAATATTGTAGAATTAATAAAATATGTTGTTGTTGTGCCAAGACCTGTGTCATAGGCTCTTGAGAACAAAATAGGATAGTCTTACCTTCCAAATCTACTAGGAAGCTCCTACAATGTAACCTCCACATGTAAACTCAGTCCCTGATGGCCTTGGTTCAAGAATATTAAAATTCATAATTTCACAATGTATAGGACCCTGACTACTATAACACATCTTGGTATGGAGTCATTGATGACACAGCCTGAGTTTACATTTAAAGCCAGGCATCTGAGTCAGGTGAATTTCTACCATCATTTCGTCATTTTACTGCCTGTCTGTTTATCCACCAATTAATGCTTTCTACCATCATGTTAGTAATCCACATTTCCATCAAACCACCCACCCCATTTATTGTGATTGTTCAGTTCTTTTTCAACACACATGTATTCTGGATAGTTGTCGACTTGTGAAAAACTGAATTTTTGCAAGCATATTGCTGTTCTACTTGTAGCTACAGTCAAACAAGTGACACAGTTGAATAATAAGTCCAAACCTACATATCTTAATTGTAGTTGGGTGTTATTGTGTAAACATTTAGTAAGTTATAGCCTTTCTTCTTTCTTCATTTAACCCAAATAATTTTTTTCCATTTGCACATGTTTGTTGACACAGACAGAATGTTGAGGCACACTCCTCAACCCTGTTTTCTGTGCTGTTACTGGAAAACTCTCTTTTCCTGGATATTATACCCAGGAACTGAATACATGACCACAGACAATGGAAAGAATTTTTACTGGTGGTGTTATTTGGCTGAGGAATTTAGGCTTCTACAAAAATGAAGCATAATTTAACCACTGTTTTAGTTTCCAAGGGATTGAAAGCAAACTTCTCAATCACAGCTCAACAAGCAGGTGTGCTAAATCTAAGTCTAACATGGAATCTGGGAGTACTAGTCAGGACCTGTATGCATTGGCTAGAGTAGTTAGTTTGGTTTCTTTGTTTTTACTCCCTACTATAAAGCTGGGTTACTTATTTCCTCAGAAGTATGGAATGAAGTTCAGGCTTTTCTATTTGACTAGCAATCTCTCCAGGTCCTCTGCATATGCTTTCCCTTGGATGAACATATATGCATGTCATGTGTGTCCCTCCATTAAGAACTCCATCTTCTAATAAATACCATTGGGAAACACTGGAAGAAATTATCCAGTACATATACAAGCAGAAGTCGTTGACCACCTAGTACATTTATACAATGGAATATTACTCAGCTATTAAAAACAATGAATTTGATAAATTCTTATATAAATGGATGGAACTAGAAAATATCATCCTGAGTGAAGTAACCCAATCACAAAAGAACATAATGGTCTTCACTCACTGATTACTGGATTTTAGCCCAGAAGCCTGAAATACCCAAGATTCAACTCACAGACCACATAAAGCTCATGAAGAATGATGACCAAATAGGGGAGCCTTCAGTCCTTCTTAGAAGGAGTAACAAAATACTCAAGGGTTCAAATATGGAGACACAGTGCAGGACAGAAACTGAAGGAGGGACCATCTACAGACCATTCCACCTGGATATCCATCCTATGTGCAGTCACCAAAGGTAGAGGTTGATGTGGATGTCAGGATGTACATGCTGACAGGAGCCTGATATAGCTGTCTCCTTAGAGGTCTGCAAGAGTCTGACATACTCAGAGGCAGATCCTCACAGCTAACCATTAAACTGAGCATGGGGTTCCCAATGAAGAAGATAGAGTGGAGGCTGAAGTAGTTGAGAGAATTCGAGACACCAAGAGGAAAGGAACAATCCCAACCAACCAGAGCCCCCAGGGTCTAAACCACCAGCCTGGGAGCGCTTAGGGAGGGACCCATGGCTCCAGCTATATATGTAAGGGAGGTATATATAAGTGGGAGAAGAGATCCTTGGTCCCATGAAGGCTGGACGTCGTGGGTGGGGATACTCGAGGGTGGGGAGGAAAGGTAAAGGGGAGGGTGGGTGGGGGTACACCAACATGGAGGCAGGAGGAGGGGGGAAGGGATAGTGAGTTCCTGGGAGGGAGGGGGGTAAATGGGGTAAGGAGAGAACATGTAAAATGTAAAAAAAAAAATTTCCAATAAAAAAAAAAAAAGTTGCAACACCATTTTCATGTCCTCCAGATGATGTAGTAGCCCAGCATGGGTAAAGACAGTGAAATTTCTTGGATGCTCTTTGCTTGGGATGTTTTTTTATGATATTCTCATTATTAATATGACCAAAAATCACAAGGATGAAAAGAATACCTCAAAGTATTGTGCTGGTCTAATCAAAAGTATTTCCTTTCAGGAAAGTAACAAAATGTGTTTGATACTCCATTTGTCTGAGGTCTTGTAACTAATTTTGTGAACTCAAATAAGTTCTAGGTAGGCTATTCTTGATCATGGAGATCTGTCTGCATCTTCTTTCAAATGATCGCATCTCAAGCTATCTAGTCTTTCTAAATGATCTAAACCTAAAATTTCTAAGCTATCATATCTTTCTAAAATTGCATGTCTATTTAAAACAATTCTCCTAAATGATCAGATTCCAGTACTAAACAGTGCTCACTCCTGTCATTACACATTCTTGTGAAAAGTTTTATGTGCATAGAATATGAGAATTGATTTCTTGGATGAGTCCATGAAGATACCTCTGCTGCAAGATGAACATATACTTCATGGGAGTGTTCTACAACAGATTCCCAAAGAGATCAGAGATGCAGTTTCCCTGCTATAGTACTAAGGAGAGTCAGATTTTCTTTAGCGCTAGAGCATGAGCAGGTACATTCTTCTCAGATACACTACTCAAGAAATCATGCTTCTGCATGACAGTCTCTATTTTTCATGATGCTTGGGTACAATGTGCATCAAGAGTGAACAAGGGGACTGACGTTTACTTCATTTTTCAGGGGATTAAGTTTCAAGCCTTTATTGTATCTGTCACTAAAATGTTGTGATCCATCAGAAACAAATCATGAGTAACTTGTATATTCCTCCTATATTGTTGACTATGGTAGGTAATCTGTTTAATATCATGGTCCTGAGAATAACTTGTTGTGTTTTTTTTTTTTTTTTTTTTTTTGTAGACCAGAGAAGATACAGTACCTAGAACAAATTCTGACACTTTTTTAAGGCTGAGGAAATTTCTAGTTCAGGTACTGTTTGGGTATTCTGTCAGGCACAAACAATTATTTCAATTAAAATATTCAAATTGACCCTCCAGTAAAAATAAGGGGGAGGGAGATAGTACTGTGCACCTTGTATGTGCCTTCACAATATTCCTATCTCAAATCTAAGAATTTACCATATAACCTTGAACTGTCAATAGACCAGGAATAGAGCCTCAAGCAGAAGAAGGAACTTTTGAATTAGTAACCACATGTTTACCTCATCCAGGACAAACAGGGTTTATTGGATTGTTATGTTTTTACTTACTTCATTTATTTACTATCAACAGTCCATAATATTTTATAGTCAGTAAAAAAGCTACACTGCTTTGATGTTTCATTATCTACATAGAAACATAATTTATAAATTGAGATTGGTATCAGGTACCTCTAGTTCTTTGGGGAAGATACGGGGTTTTATAGAACTAATTTTTATGGAAATGGTAAACAGTTTGTCCTTTTTTGTGTCTCCTGATTTATATTGCATTTATTTACTTGATACATTTGGTGTTTCCCCATTACATTGGACAGCCAAGGTCACTTACGTATCTTTTTCTTTTGGAGTGCTGTGGATAAATCTTGCAGTTAAAAAATTCAGAATTTGCTTATTCTTCCCTGAATTGACTGCCTTCTGTAAATATACTTGAGAGCACACTGTTATGGCTGTATTGAGCCCTTTACTAGGTCTTCGTGGGTTCCTTAGATGAGGAATAGTTAATGTAGACTGGAAGAATTAGAAGTCTGGCAAGAGCTTACTATGCTGAGTGATTCTCAACATTATTCAAAGTTTAAAATTAATAGGACTTTACTCAGTTGCAGAATTTGGACATTTAGAGATAGGAGAGTAAGATAGTTCAGGAGGACTATATCCCTTACTAGCATTTTAGGAACTTGTAGCCAACCTATATGGGCCAATACTGAATAACAGACCCATAGGAGAATGTCTAGCCAAGCAGCTACATCAGGATAATTTCTACCACCATTTGCCCATTAGACTTCCTGTCTGCTTATCCACCATTCTCAGATTTTAACCATCATTTTAGTAATCCACATTCCCATCCAGGAAATCCATGTCATGTAATATGACTGTTTACTTCTCTTCCTAAATGCAAGTATTCTGGGAAGTTATCTTCTTGTGTGAAACTGATTAACTGGCAAGCATATTGAAGCTCAATTTGAAGCTACAGTCAAATGAAGGACACCCAAGAATAACATGTCCAAAACCTACAGTTTTTTGATGATCGGTGGGGTGATATATTCAGAACTTTGATTGAGTTATGGCTTTGTCCTTACTTCTTTTAACACAAAAGTTTCTTCCCAGTGTGCATCCCTTGGTTTACACAGAAAGAAGGTTGAGGAGCACTTGGCAGCCCTTTTTTTCTCTGAGAATTACTGAAGAATTCCCTCTTCCTGGAGGTTATACACTGGAATTGTGTACATGACTATGTACGTGGGAAGGACTTTTTACTGCTGGGAGTATAGAGTTCAAGAATTTAGGATTCTACTCAAAGCAGAGAATATTCAGAACTACTGTTTTATTTTCCAAGGGATGGATAGAAAACTTCTTACCCAATTCTAAAATAGCTGGTGTGCTTAATTTAAATCTAACATGGAATCTATGGGTTTTATTGGACACCTGTGTGCATTGACTAGTGGGGTCAATTTGACTTCTTTCTCTTAAAGGTTTCTACTATAAAACAGGCATATTACTTCCTCAGATGCTTGAAAAAGAAGGTTCTTGTATGCCTAGTTGATCATCATTCTCTTGAGATCCTCGATATGTGCTTTCCCTTGTATGAACATCTATGCATGTCCATGTTTTGGTTGCCATGATATATTTTGTTTGTCTGTAAAATGCTGTGATCGATCAATATCTCATCATACAACACTTCTCCTATACTATTGAATATGGTAGGTTACATGTACACAATGATGCCCCTCAGTTGTAAGAGAAAAACCTATTTGTTATAGTAGAACAGAGAACACAGTACCTAGAACAATTCTGATAGTTGCTTAAGGCTGAGAAAATTTCTAGTCCCAGATACAGTTTGAGTATACTTCTTTGGGGAAAACAAAAAATGATTTCCTGAAAAATGAAAATTAACTTTCCCTAAGGATGAGGTAATGGAGATAGAAGCCTGAGAGCTGCACTGGGCATGTATCTTTACTGCATTCTTCTCTTAGGTCAGAGTAAGTGCAGATGATTTGAACTAGAAGCAGACCAGGAATAGAGCCTGCCGCAGAATGAGCTGCTATATCTCGAGGTCCTTGCTGAAGCCATGCCCAGAAACTATAAAATTCTATCCATGGTTTTCTATTTTGTATTTCATTAATTTAGTGTCAAAAGGTGCTACTATCAAATAGATAGCCATCTATGCTGCTTCTAGATCTGATTCCCCGTCCTTCTCTGATAACACCCTGTAAGAGAAATTTACATCTTGGTGATTCCCTTGCCACTAAGTGTTCAAGATTAACTATCATCTACAACTCTCTGATATTAGAATATGTTTTATCAGCTGCATAAAATTGTTTTGTGTAATTGAACCATATTTTCATTATCCATTCTTCTGTTCAAGACATCTAGATTATTTCCAGCTGAAGGTCTAGCCACAAGATGATGTACAACTTGACACTGTCTTGAGAAACAGAAATAAGAGGTCAGATGACGTAAAGAATATGATAAAAGCAAACACAACAAGCAAATAAAAATAATGTTATTGATGTGTGATGATATACTTCAAAACTTGAATATTCTTGCCTAATAAAACTATAATAAAAGTGGTTTCACCTGGCAAGTGATGGACTCAAATGCAAAAACCATGGACAAATATTAGACTGAGTTCATGGCATCCTGTTGAATAGCAGGGGAAAGGATTTTTGGAGCCAGAGGTGTTTAGGACATGATAAGAATACCCAGAGAATCAACAGACATGGGCTCATAGTGGCTCAATGAGAATGTACCCATGGACATTCTAAAGGGTTTACACATAGCCCTCAACCTATATGATATATTTGTATAGTTTCATTTATGTGTATCTCCCAACAGAGGGACTGATACTGATCCTGATGATTTTGCTGTCATTTTTGTTTTTAATCTGGACCTTCTAGTTTCTTTTTTTAACCTCAACATGAAGCTATCTGATATTTCCACTTGATTGATATATCTGGGAGATGTGCCAATTCTAAACAATAATAGAGGAATGAAAGGGAAACTTGGAAATTTGGGCATTTAGAGCAATAAGAAGACCTGATATAATATGAGAGAAAATATAAATAGGAAAAAGGAAAGTTGGCATCTAGGAATAAAGTAGTGAGCTGTTTGATGTTAGTCTCTCAGGAAATACTTGGTAATAAAGCCACGTGGAAGGATTTCTTTTCACTCTGACCTGATGTGCTTTCTACAGTGGATTTGAATGGTTTTATTTGTTAGTTTTATTTTAAGTCAATATTGGATGGTAAAGAATGTAAATTACCCTGGAGGTGACCTAGATCTAAAATGTTGTTGATGGGGCTACTCAGCTGGCTGGTAAAATTTTGTCTACTAAAACCGTATGTGAAAGAAGAGAATCAATTCTAGAAGTGGTCCTTTGATGTCCCAATAGAGTATTTCCATGACTGTGTCCAAATGTGTGTGCATGTTCACACAAAGACAAGAATAATCCATTATGGAAATAATATATGTAAAATAATTAGAAAGCACATGAATGTTCTGATCTGAAAAGAGTGTAGTTGTTCCTTGGCAGTGGAAACCAGGGTAATATATTCTTCCTCTATACCTTCTCACAATGTAAGTTGTCTTGTATTTTTCTACCTACAGAAGTGGGTAGATGTACACTATACCACATAAACCCCAACACCATTAAGCAGGTAAAGAAGAAATTGAAGGAGCTGACAACACACCTTCAAATTTTTCCCTGGGTTGAAATCATGTCCTTGAGTGCTTCTCAGATAAAAGGCATAACCAGAACACAAGGTAATGTGAAACTTTCATCATCTAAAACACATGCTCAGAAACACGTTGGCATTAAAAAGATGTTTAGTTTGATTAGAGAACTGCCTAGGCAAATTGTGTAGGACTGTGAACATTGTCCTGATGTATATCATTCATTAAATATGAGAGTTAATCCAAATGACAGAAGGTTTTACTTCCAATGTTAGAGGCCCTTGCTTACATATCACAGTTATTAGAGTCCTTGATATCATTTGTTAATCCAAGCGACCATAAAGCTCAAGTTTTGTGGAAAATGGATGTAACTCATATCCCAGAATTTGGAACGTTGGCCTATGTACAAGTTACTGTAGACACATACTCTCATGTGGTCATGTCCACTACAAGAACTGGGGAGACTATGATAGACGTCATACAACATTTGATCATATGCTTCTCCTCATAAGGTGTGCCAAAAAAATTAAAACTGATAAGGCTCCAGCTTATACTCTCCAGTTTTTGCAAAGTTTTCCTGTCAATGGGGTATAGAACATTCTGCAGGAATTCCATATAACCCACAGGTTAGGTTTCATAGAAAAACTCATCAAATTCTTAACGTACAACTTCAAAGGTTAAAATCTAGTGGTCATTACTGTTTGCCTCATCAATTACTAAGCCTTGCTTTATTTACCATTATTCATCTTAATACAGGTGATAAAGGTTTTACTCCTCTGCAAAAACATTGGGTTCCCCTACAGCAGACTGCTACTCCTTTAGTCATGTGGAAGGATCTTCAAACAGGCACATAGAAAGGGCCAGATGTGTTAATCACCCGGGAAGAGGATATGGATGTGTTTTTCCACAAAATGTAGAAATTCCAATCTGGATCCCAGACAGTCTTATTTGACCCTTGCACTAAAAATCCTATACCGAGCATCCAGAAACAAAAGAAGCAAAAGAAGGTTAGAGAAGTTATATGAGAAAAGAAAGAAGCTTGCTCTCTCTCCTTCACAGGCAAACACTTCATGGATATATACCAACAAGCAAGTTTGGTAGAGTCAGAATAGCAAACAGAAATGAGCAGTAGTGGCACAACCTAGCAGAGACAGTCAGACCTCAGCCTCAGCTGAAGTCAGATAGAGGCACCAGCACCAAAAAGAATGCCATGAAAACTTTTTGGCTGTGTCTGTCTCAAGGAAGCAAATATCAGTGAAGAGTCCAGACCAACAAGCATTTAGTTATGTCAGCAATCCAAGCTCATTCTCAATCACTGTCCATGGAGTTGTATTTATATTCTCTTCCCCAACACTCCCATCTCATCTGATATCTCAAATTATTTCTATATAATCTATCTGTCTTTCTACTATCTATCTATCTATCTATCTATCTATCTATTTATCACTCTCTCTCTCTCTTTGGAGGTTATTTGTTCTGAAACAAGGTCTATACCACCCTGGCCTTGAACTGTCAGAGATGTGTCCAAGTATGTGTGTGTCATCACTTCTGGCTTGAAAAACATAAGAGTCAAGGCTTCATATCTAGCCTTGGCTAGCCCTGTACTTTTGAGACTCCTTTAGACACCTTAATGCAAAGATTATAGTCCGCAAGGATTCCTAGTAGTCCCCACCACATCAAGCTCTATTCTCTTAGAAACAAATCTTTCAGGATATCAGCATTTAAATTAAAACAGAAATGGTTTGTGTTGGGAGACGGGTAAAACTATTCTTTTCACTAACCTCAGGGAAATTCTGACACAATTGTTGGTATTGTTAAAATAATAGCACAAAATGAGAAGTGAGCAGTAAACAGGAGCAAGAAGCTAGTGAAAGAACTTTAAATCCTAATAGTCAATTTATTGCTGCCAGTAAGAAATCAAAGCACTCTTAAGTGGTTCAACAAAACACGTGATTAGTCATGATTAGAGAGATTTTCTCTGTCCACTATGATGTTGCTGGATTTCTAAGGAGATAATCAAGGTTATTATTGTTAATAGATGAGTTAAACAGTTTCCATATTTTGTCACAGATGAAGATAGATAAAGTAGTTGTCTCTTCTCTCCATTATCACATAGAGTAGAAAACATCACATTGAGAGGAAATTAAGTTTTAGAGCTTTGTTTAATAAATGAAGGCTCCTTAAATTAAAAAAATATATATATATTTCCACAAGACTTTTGAGATTTTCCTGGGGACTCTGAACCTAATGCCATATAAAAACAACCAAGAGGTTTGTGTTGGAATATCTAGAGTCTGAAGAGCTTTACAATAGTTTCTGAAAGATAGACTCTGCACAAAAAAACATATCCCATACATTGTACCCCACCCCACAGATACATACACACTCACTCACACACTCACCCCACCCCTACTTTTATGTGCTTCATTGTAGTGACCAAAAACCTTTAATAATATATTCTTCATAGCAAAGACCCTTTGAGAGTTCAATTGGCAATGATAAAATTCCAGTACTTCAAGAGTGTGTTTCCTTAATATTCAAGTTATTAAATATTAATTCAGAACCTAACGTGGAAAACACTATGGAGCAATACAAATAGAATTATTCAGAATGGATAATAACACTGACCTCCTTGTTTTTATTGACAGCTTGAATGTTTGTCAGGTGGTGTGTATGTAAACCTGTGAACTTTAAGGGAGTCAATAATTCTTATAGCCCCTCCTCTGCCTATGGAGTGCCAAGACTCACACAGTGATGGGTTTTGGTTTTTGTTTCTGTTCTGGACTTTTTTTTAAGAATTACTAAAATTTTATGTCTCTCAAACAAGAATCTTTCTCTGAACACAACCTCTGGAAAATTTCTGGTAAAATAGATTATTTTCATGGAAACAGTGTTTGAAAATTGAAGACATTGTTGAAAAAAACTAGTGATGGAAATCAAGATAAATAGTGAACATTTGATGAAAAAATACAAAATATGTGGAAAATGTTTGATTAAACTAATGACAAATACAAAAATGTATGAAAAAGTTGAATGCTTTTAAAACAAAATTCCTATATAAAATTCCAATTGAAAAGTAAAACATTTCTCATGAGATTGTGAATTTATTGGAAATTTCTGATAAAATTGAATATTTGCATGAAAAAAATGTTTGATAAAATTGAAGACGTTGAAAAAACTAATGATGAAAATTAAGATAAATGGAGAAAATTTGTTGAATACATATAGGACATTATGGAAATTTTAATTAAAATGACAACAAATACAACATAAAATGTATGAAAAAGTTGAAATTCCTAAAAAATTCTTTAAAAAATTGAAAGTTGAGAAGCAAAAATTTCTTATGAAATTGAAAGTTATTTAAGGAAAATTCTGATAAAATTGAATATTTGGATGGAAATTATTTAAGGACCCTGGGCATGGGGAGCCTAGGGTTGAGAGACCAGGACTTCAGACAAGTGAAGTCTGTCAATCACTGAAGGGCAACTGTGTTATGCCCTATGATAGGGACAGCTGGAAGCACATATTCTAGAGCATGGGTGCAATTCCTATGTAAATTTTTCTTTGTGGTTAGGTATGCTTCTAAATCTGCCTTCCTCTTCTAAGTTCATGGCTCCTTCAGGTTTCTTATCCATCATACTCCCTGACTTTCACTGGAACTGTATTCTGTTCTGTGGAAGACTCCCCACCCCCCTGCCCTAACGTAGCTTTTTCATGTTCTTTTGCCCATCATGGAATGAGCACTGGATCCAAGCCAGGCTCAAATGAATTCTCTGAGGTTAAAATAAGAATCAAGAAAATAGGACCCTTTTTATTGGGAAGGCATGAGTCCAGGGCTCTACTGACACTAACCTATAATATGTGAAAGATGGCACATGGATTAACCTAGACCTCACTGAGAGGTGCAACAGTAGAAGATGACAAAGATGGAGTAGGTGTGACTAGAAGGATGGGAAGAGAGAAAAGAAAAGAAAGGAGGAGGAAAAATATGCAGAGACTAATGACATTTCTATGATTTTAATCTTCCTAAGTGTCTTAGTCAATGTTTTATTGCTGTGAAGAAACACCATGACCACAGCTATTCTTATAAAGGAAAACATTTAATTGGGGCTGGCTTACAGTTTTTTAGTTCATTGTCTCATGGCCAGGAAGCATGGTAGCATGCACAAAGACATTGTGGTGCAGGAAATATTGAGAGTTCTGTATTCAGATCCACAAGCATCAGGAAAGAGAGAACCACTGGGTCCTGGCTTGGGCTTCTGAAACCCTAAAGCTTATCCCCAGTGACATATTTCCTCCAGCAAGGCCACACCTCCTAATCTCTTTAAATAGTGGCACTCCCTAAGAACCGAGCATTTAAATATTTGAGCCTATGGGGGCCATTTCTATTCAAACTACAACACTGTTTTGGTTTTCTCTCTTAAATTCTATAATTCTACAATATAGTCTAGAAATCTCTATCTGGCAGATTAATTCTGAGATGAGTTTTCTTTCATTTACAGTCTAAAGAACTAGAACAAGAGAACTGAACTCTGCCAACCATTTCAGTCTTTTGGTTTTCCTGTGTTTTCAGCTGCACAGACATGGGACAGCTGCCAATCAGCATCCCAGGAGCCTCAGGTTCTTACAATGCCCAAGACTGTCCCTGCTCAAGCTGACGTCTAACTCACTGTGGCAGTATTAGGCTCACTGTAAACGCCTGGGGCTGGGGCTGGTTTTCTTCCCACTGTTCTTAGAGCTAGTAGTTTAGCTCTTTACAACTGCTAATATCTTGTAACAGAGAAGTGGCAAGATAAGCCATTTTCTTTTTTAAATTGTTTATTTTATTTATCATTATTGCTGTCATTATTATTTTTTTTTCAAGACAGGTTTCTTTGTGTAGCCCTGGCTGTTCTGAAATTTGCTGCATATACAAGGCTGTCCTCAAACTCACAAAGATCTGCTTGCTCTGCCTCCTGAGTTTTGGGATTAAAAGGCATGTGCCACCATCCTGGAGCTGTTACAGGTGGTTGTGAGCCATGACATGTGGTTGTTGGGTTAAAACCCAGGTCCCCTGCAAGAGCCTGAGTGAGTTTAGCCACTGAGCCATCTCTCTAGTATACAAGATAAGTCATTTCTTTAACAAATGATGGATTGAGTAGTTTAAAATAAGAGAAAATTGAATTAAATGTATGTATGTATGTATGTATGATATTCTGTATGGATGTTGGAGCCAGACACAGGAGGCAGATGATGGCACCCTGAGCTGAGGGGCAGCAAAACCACAGCGCAATAGAGGACCTGAGATGATGAGCCGAGTGTGAGGTCAGACACTTGAGCTGAGGAAGCAGTGCTGTCCACTGTGTTCCTCCTCTCAGGATGAAGGTAATGTGGGAAGATGGAGGGCTGACAGGAGATGCTTGTAGGTGATCCCAGGGAGGTGTCTCTGAGAAACACTTCCATCTACATCCCAAATCTGTTTACAAGGATGCTTGAACAGTTTTATAAAGAAAAGGATGGACCAAGCTGGGAGATGACTGAGGCCTGGATGCCCCTTGGGATTCTCAGAATGAAGTGAGGTGAGGCCTCTATGACCTCACAGGTCTGCCCTAGTAACAGCAGAGTTCTTAGCCTGAGGACAACTCAGAGTCCTGCAAGGAGGGCTGGGACTCACAGCAAGCACGTGTGTCTGCCCAGGTTTGGGCTGTTTTCTGGGATGGACACTATCTGAAATTCATCCTGTGAGTAACTCACTCAGTGTGAGGCACTTCTTTATTGGGATCTTAAATGGGGGAGATTGAACCATGGAGAGGGACTTGAAGTGTTTCTGACTGAGGACAGTGCATCCTTAGAGAGCTAGAAACAGATCAGAAGTCTCACAGTAGTGGGACTGGCCACTCAAGACTGCAGAAAGAGGAACCCCTCACTCACAGGGACAGAGGCCTTGGAAGGACTTCAGCCCAGCCTAGGACAGGAAGGAGGCAACAGTGCTGTTGCCACGCCCACACTTGACCATCACCCACAGCTTGTCCAGGGAGGGAGGCAAAGCATCCCGGGCACTGGTGTCTGATCTTCCCTGAGGACTTCAGTCCCGGCAGCAGCAATCTTCATTTGTACTCAGAGAGCTGCCACATATGGGACAAACATCAATGCCACTATCACAGGAAACACCATGGCAGCATTCTCCCTTCTCATTCTGTACTTACATACATGTTTTCACTTTGTATGTGTGTTGTCGTGTGTACTGTGTGTGCTTATGTCTGCAGCTCCACAGCCATATGAGTGCATGAGGAGGACATGGAATGATGCCACGTATCTTGCTACAAATATACACACAGTTTCATGAGACAGGTAATTTATGTTCGGGCTTTAAGAGGATGACACCCTCACCACGTGTACAATCTCCCACTTTTCCGCAACAGTATGCTTAGCACAGTGGGAAAGCACGGTCATTCCTCATGCTACACTCAGGGAAGGACATGGGAAAAAGCTGGACAGAGCTGTGGTCAGGCCTCTTTACCTCATATATAGCCCATCACATGGTCAAGGTGTGTGTGTTGGTGTGAGGAAACTCAGTGATGGGCTGGGATTCAGAAGGAACTGCAGGTGTGTTGGGCTGTATGTTGGGAGGAATATATACAGATTCCTGTGGTGAAGTCCTGACTAAAACTTAGTGTTTATACTGGGCAATAGAAGGTGGTAAAGGGTATGAGGCACAATGTGGTCCTTGAAGTGACCTTTAACAGGACCTGTGCTAAACAGTAGAAATGGGTACAGTCAGTATCAACAGGGTGTGTGTGTTTGTGTGTGTGTGTGTGTGTGTGTACTAAGGAACTTGCCAAACAAGTACTCAGAGAGATGACACCAGGGAATAAGCCCAGGGAATGATCACACCCAACCTGTACCACATGAAAAGACTCTAGCTTCAGACTGGTGCAGGATGAAGCTCTGCTGTTGGGCCCCAAGCCAGGAACAACTCCATTATGGCAGACCATAGTGTCCAGGGCAGGTAGGAGATGCTCCAGTGTCCTACTGTCTGAGGTTCTGAAGGGACTTTGCTTCTTCACAACAATAATCTTGTCTTGTCCGGGGTTGTCACCACCATGACTGAAACAGGACTCAACAGGAATATTATTCATTCCAGCACTCTACCTAACCCTGTACATGATATATAATTATATTTAAATTGTATGTTAGTGTGCATTGTCTGGGAGTGTATATTTGGGAGTGGATATATGCCTTCATGTATATAGACCTGCATGAAAGGGCAGAGTGATGGGGGCTCAGTGACGGTTTGAGGTGTTTCTTATCTAACACAACAGGAGATATGTTAAGCCAAAACAGCAGTAAATACAAGGGTGCCTGCTGAGTGGCATGCTATATATAGACTCAGGGAGAAGACACTATGCATATGCCAGGAAAAGGAGGCCTCTGGAAGAAACTGTCAAGTCAGCACCTGCTCTTAAGACTCAAAGCTCAAGCCTTTAAATGATCAACTACTTATCACCCCCTTATGTCATCTTTTCAGGGAGCGTTTGCTACACAGGTACTTAGGAAGTGCTTTGCCAGAACCTTCCTCTAAACATGAAGCTTCCTGGAAATATTTATATTCAACTCATGAACCCTTCCCTGCATGGCCACAGACATTGACATCACATTCTCTCTTCATCTACTTTTCATATATATATTTTAAAATGGGTGTTAATGTATTTGTGAATGAATTTATGTATATGTATGGTGTAGTGGGTCATGTCAGTTGTTTCTTTAGTGATGTTCTCAGAAGAATCGACTACCATGATGGGGTCAGGGAGGGAAACTTCCTGAAATGCTACTTTCTGGAAATCCTACTATAAGCTGTGTTTAATGATGATGAAGAGACAGGTTGGAGGCCAAAATTTCAATCAATTTGATACCAGTCCAAAAGACACCTGTGTGCCTGGACATCCTTTGAGCTTTCAAACAGAGTGAGGCTTCGGCCTCTGTGACCTCACATAAAGGGTCACTGACATGGTTATGGGTGTGTTTCATGCTCTGAGGGCAGCAGAGTTCATTATAGGAGAAGGTGGCAGGAATCCCTCTCAGGTAAGTCAGTACAGAGAAATCTTTGGATAAAGACCTGATCTCATCAGTACATGTACTTGACATGGGCATTTTGTGAAAGGGGTGACTAAGGCACAGTTCAGTGTCTGAGGGTTTTTGATGGACAGGAAAGATGTGATCTTGAGAAGAGTTGTAATAGCAAGGACTAGAGGGATAGCCTCACAGAGTTTGGCCATGTATGACACACGGAAAGAAGACCCATCCCATATAGGAAAAAGAGGCCTTGTGAAGATCTGCACAGTCTCCAATGCCTTAGCAAGACATTTGGAGAACTAACTTTTTTTGCGGGGGGTATTGGTTTTTCGAGACAGGTTTCCCTGTGTAGCCCTGGCCATCCTGGAACTCACTCTGTAGACCAGGCTGTCCTCAAACTCAGAAATCCGCCTGCCTCTGCCTCCCAAGTGCTGGGCTTAAAGGCGTGCACCACCACAGCCCAGCGGAGGACTAACATCTATTATTTCTCCTAACTTCTTGTGATATTGGATCTCACTCCAGAAGGAAGGAAATGCATCATGGGGCCTTGGTGAAACTCTCTTGTGGGTCTCATAACTTAGAAGCAACAATCTTTCCGCATGAGTTCATGGGCCACTTTACCACAGGCACAGAAAGCTACTCAACAGGAAGGGCTTTCCCAGACAGCTTTTTTTTTTTTTTTTTTTCTTTATTAGTATAAAGTATAATTTGTTTCATCTGGACTGTGAGCTATATGTGTCATGTCTGATCATGTTTCCTAGAAGATAGGTAAATAATGTTCTGAGTATATTTGAGATGCCAGAGAAAGATACTAAATACTTTATGCTATCAATACCTTCTCATTTTTTCCCAGAAATACTGACCATAGATCAATAAAGCAAAGTACCTTAGGACGAATATGGACTCAAAGATGTGCTCTACTTCAACATTAAAAGAATCAGATACACTGATCCTGAGGATTTCTGGACCTAGATAATTATGCCTCAAATGAAAGAGGACCAGCAAACAATGAAAAAAAAAAAAAAAAAAAGTGTGTGTCCTGGCCAAACTATGACCTTAATGAAGCCAAGGTCAAAAATAAGTAGATATGTGGGCCTGGGCCAGTCCCTGACCCTGAAGAGGCCTGGGCCCCAAAAAAGAGATGTGGCCTGGGCCATCCTGACCTGAAGAGGCCTGGGCCCAAACAAGAAAGTGTGGGCCTGGGCCAGTCCTGACCCGAAGAGGCCTGGGTCCCAAAAAAGAGATGTGGGCCTGGGCCAGTCCCTGACCCTGAAGAGCCTGGCCCCAAAAAAGAGATGTGGCCTGGGCCAGTCCCTGACCCTGAAGAGGCCTGGGCTCACACAAAAGAATGTTGGCCTGGGCCATCCCTGACCCTGAAGAGGCCTGGGCCAAAAAGAAGAGATGTGGGCCTGGGCCAGTCCCTGACCTAGAAAGGCCTGGGCCAAAAAAAGTGATGTGGGCATCCTGACCTGAAGGCCGGCCAAAAGAGCTGGCTGCACCTGACCAGAGGCCTGGGCCAAACAAGAAGAGATGTGGCCTGGGCCATTCCTGACCGAAGAGGCCTGGGCCCAAACAAGAGAGTGTGGCCTGGGCCAGTCCTGACCCTGAAGAGGCCTGGGCCAAAAAGAAGAGATTGGGCCTGGGCCAGTCCCTGACCTAGAAGAGGCCTGGGCCAAACAAAATGAGATGTGGGCCTGGGCCAGTCCTGACCCTAGAAGAGGCCTGGGCCCAAAATAAGAACTGTGGGTCTGGGCCAGATCCTGACCCTGAAGAAGCCAGGGCCCACAACAAGAAGAGCTTGTGGGCCTGGGCAGTCCCTGACCTGAGAGGCCGGGCCAAAAGAGGAGATGTGAGCCTGAGCAGTCCTGACCTGAGAGGTCATGGCCTAAAACAAGAAGAGTTGGGCCTGGCCAGATCCCTGACCCTAAGAGCCTGGCTCAAAAAGAAGAGATATGGGCCTGGGACCATCCCTGACCCTGAAGAGGCCTAGGCCAAAAAGAAGAGTGTGTGCCTGGGCCAGTCCCTGACCCTGAAGAGCGCAGGCCCAAAATAAGAATAGATTGTGGCCTGGGCAGTCCCTGACCCTGAAGAGCTGGGCCCAACCAAAAGAAAGCTGTGGGCCTGGGCCAGCCTGACCCTGAAGAGGCCCAGGCCAAACAAGAAGAGCTTGTGGGCCTGGGCTAGTCCTGACCCTGAGAGGCCTGGGCCAAAGAAGAGAGATCTGAGCTGGGCAAGTCCATGACCCTGAGAGGTCATGGCCAAACAAGAAAGCTTTGGGCCTGTGCCAGTCCTGACCTAAGAATCCTGGTCAAAAGAAGAAGAGATATGGGCCTGGGCAGTTCCTGACCTGAAGAGGCTGGGCCCAAATAAGAAGAGTTGGCCTGGCCAGACCTGACCCTGAAGAGGCCAGGCCCAAAAAGAAAGAGCTTGTGCCTGGGCCATCCTGACC
>JAJTUV010004051.1:0-62746 GCA_021653895.1 Mastomys natalensis | reverse complement strand
CCCCTTCTCCCTGCTACTGTCATCAGAGACAGCTACCTGCATATCTTGCTGCTTCTTGGAGTCCCTCCCTTGTCCTCTCTTCTTGGACCTTGGCTTCCTGACTAGAGGATAGAAGGACATAATTGACTCTGTTTCTAAGTAGGTGGGAGTGGATACCAAGAAACAGAGTGCTCAGAGACCATGAAGACAGGGTCAGTGCTGAGAAGCAGAGGTTTAGGAAAGGAGAGAAAGGGCTCCAGCTCAGGCAGAGGAGAGAAGTTCTTGCCCACTTTCAAGCATGCCACTAAGACTTGAGGAAACAAAAAAGGAAAGCCCATCCTACCTGCCAGTCTTCCTGGAATAGAGGAAATATGCAAATTATTAGAGCCAACCCAGGACACGCGTTGTCTCACGATGCCAGAAGTGGCACCCTCTGAGACACTTCTGGTGGTTTTCGCTCAACTGTCAGGAAAAGAGAAGGCAAGAAGGAATGTAGTGGAGGTCTTTTACAGCGCTGTGTCCTGGAAATTTCCAGCGTGACGTTATATCTGTCGCCCTTTTGGGGAATATACTTTCTGTGGAAGGTTGATTGGTGAGTTGAAGTGTGAGGCTCTTAGCAAATGCCTCTTCCCCTCAAACCGTATCCTAAGTTGGTTCTCCCTGTTCCTTCAATCCTCCAATGCCATCAGTTTTTATCCTGACAAGCACCTGAAGCTGTGGGAATGTGAGACAGGGTGATTGCTGTTGTGTATGCTAAAACTTCCAGTGTTTTCATGGCTCCATCTTTTCCACAGGGTCTCAGTTGTGGCAGCCATGAGTAAGTAGTCCCTTGAGGCCACGATCTAATTGTCAGAAGGCACAGAGACCATGCTTTCTGCAGTGGGGTAGGAAAGCAAGGCAGACTCTGTAAGATCCCGTTTCCTCTGCTGTGTGACTGTGGGTGGTACTCAGGCTCAACTTTGCAGAAACTCTGTTCGAGTTGAACACATTTCTCCTCTGCTTGCATGGGATCCTATCTGCATGTGGCCTGAGGGCTAGCCCGGTCCACCTTCACAGTCTAAGGCTGTCATAGCTAAATCCTGGAGGATGAAAACTAGTAATTTAGCAGGTTTGAAATGTTGCATCAGACCCACCCCCTTTTCTCTCTTTTTTATTTAGTCGCCATGTGGTTTCATTTTTTGGATAACATGTGTGTCCCCCCAGCCCCTTATGTAATAGCATCTTTCACACCTCTTTTACTCTTTGTTGTATATAACCATTTGAGGTTCAGCCCTGGTCAGTTTGCTGGCGTGGTCATTAGTGATAACGTTAGTAATTGTGATACTAGTATTTATAATGTAGCTGGCCCTGTATTTGTATCTGTTTTTATCTATGTGATAGATCTATCACATTGAAATTACTTTCATTTAAAGAGTGAAAAAATGTTTTGTTTTAAAGGTGCTCAACTCTGTGTGGTTAATCAGAGGTAAGGCTGGCTGCCTGACATCAAGGCTAACACTGATGGGAATAGGTATAGCTAACCTTCTTACTCCCTGGGTGTGTGTGTGAGTTTGCCAAAAATACCACTTGGTTATTATATTAATGCTTAAAAACTACTGTGAGGCAGGTAAAGGATGTAATGCAACTAGAATCCTAGCATTTAGAGGCAGAGGCAGGAGGACTGTGAGTTTGAGAAGAGTCTGGGCTATATAATGAGGCTCTTGTCTCAGAAAGCTCTGTCAAACCAGGAGAGGGAGGGAAGTGGTGATCAGAATGAAGAGGACAAGGCAGAGACTAGGGTACAGAAAGCTGACACGCCGGAAGTTCAAAAATGATTAACAATGGCAACCTTTTCCCAGATTAACTTTGAGAAAAGAGGTGGCTATTACTGAAATTTGAGACCTTGCCATCCACTCTTCAGGATACTAAGAATTCTAAGAGCACTCAATAGTTATATGCTAGCAGCTGGGGGCCTAGTTGCAACAAACCGATTCCTAGAATCCTGGACGCTGCAGAGAGGGAAGCGTGAAGAAACATAAAATTGAACAGATGTATAACCAATAAGATTGGATCAATAAAAAAGTTGACAGAATTTCACAGCCTTTAATGTCAAAAATGCTGAACACTGGTCTAGCTCAGTGTCACAACACTGGTCTAGCTCAGTGTCACAAATGTCACACATGGAAATGCACAGCCAATACGGTACTCAGTAGGGACACTGACAGCGTTCCCTCTAAGATCACGAAGAACACAGGATGCAGCTGTGACCACTTGTGTTCAAAAGAGTCTTAGGAGCCCTACACAGAACCATTAGTCTAGACAACGACATAAAAGTGCCCAATTATAAAGTGATAAAATAGATATCTGTAGAAGACACCAACTTGTTTGTCGAAGAGCCTTAACGTTCTACAGAACATTCTCTGAACTAAATTAGCAAAATCAGCAAAATGTTGGCTAACAAAGTGAACCCACCCAAATGAGCTATACTTCTGTGTGCCAATCTTGACCATGAACATTCAGAGTTCCTTTTGTATTTCCTGGCAGTTCTAGAGAATTGAACCTTGTGTCTCATGAAAATGTTCAGCCAGTGAGCAATAGTCCCAGGCATAGCAGTGAACTTTCTGAAAAGAAATTAAGGAAGTATTTTATTTAGGAGAGCAATGAAAAGAATAAATACTTAGAATCAACTCCACCAAAGAGATAAAAGACTTGCACTATCAAATACTGCTGTCAGAGATGATGAAAGAAGACATGAAATGAAAGGTGCCAGGTTGGATGGGCTGGAAGAGGAGAGGAAGGAGGAGGAAGAAGAAGAAGGGAAGGGGAGGAGGAGGAAGGGAAGGAGAAAAAAAAGTCACCACAGGTTAGGAGTCAAGAAAATATGGCCCTGAGGACTGGCCAATTGGAGTTAAGAGCAGCCCAGATGGAATGTAGTCAGTAATAATTCAGGGTTATTGATAGGAAACAGATTTTAATAGCATAGAGGGTAGATACTTATCCAGCTCTAGTACAAATTAAGGCTTATTGTAAATAATAAAATTGTGGTCTTTTATCTGAGAGTAAATGATCAAAGGTGGGGTAGAAACCCAGATTGAGATTAAAATTTCTACCAACAATAATTTTAGTACAAATCTGCAATAATCAAATTGTCTGACATAAAGGCAGACATATAGATTAGTGAAATAAAACAGACAGCTCAGAACTACTCTCGATCACTGGCCAATGAGTCAATTAAAGATTAGTTGATACATGATAAATGTGCACGTTTATGGGGCACAGTATTTGTTTTGCATATATATTATAATGTGCTGACCGATCAGAGAGGGTGCCATTTCTGAATGTTTTGAACATTAATCTCTGCTGATTCGTTTGAAAGACAGAGTTAATTGGTGTAAAACAGAGGTACCCTATTGAGTTACACATTTGGAAGGCATCTTGCTCTCCAACTGTACCTGGGACCAAATGAGTTTTTTGATCCAGATGCTAAGATTCTTCAATGATAGAGGGATAATCTTTTAAATGAGGGATGTTGGGGAAAATGGATATCCATGAAAAAAACTGATTTAAGCCTTCACCTAACATCATATAAAAATCAATTCTAAGTGTATTAAAGACCTTAATATCACAGCCAAACTCCATAAAACTTTTAGAAAGCAGGATGAAAGGTTCTTGAAATTGGATTCACATGGTTTCTTTGTCATGACCCCAGATGCATAGGCAACAACAAAAATAGATAAATTGGACTTTAGCAAAATTGAAAATGTTTGAGCATCAGAGGATGTTTTCAGTCATATAACCCAGCAGGTCTTTGTGGCATTTTTCATAGTAATCAAGGCATGGATGTGAAATGTCTGTCAGGGGATGAATGAGTAAAGAAAATGTGAATGTATATTCACATAGCAGTGCTGTTGGACCTTTAAAAGGGGACAGTGTGCCTGTGTGAAAGGACCTAGAGGACATGATGCTGGGTGAGATAGGCCGCACACAGAAACACCACACCACAGGGTCTCATCCATGAGGATCTCACCAATGTCTGTGGAAGTAGAGAGCAGAATGAAGGTTACCAGAGACTGTGTGGAGCAGGAGGGGATGAGGAGTCGCTGGTCAGGGTACAAGGTTTAAGACACACCACAAGGTTAAGTTGTGAGAGGTATGACACATCAGGAGAATTACAGTCTGCCAAAATGTATTGCAAAGAAGAGAACAATAAGTTTCAAATGTCTTAGCACAAAGAATGATAAAAGAAGTAACAGAGGGGTTAATTATCTTGGTTTAATCATTCTAAACTGTATCTAGATATTATTTCTCCTAAATGTATCCAATGATTAATCCATTACTAACAATAAATAAAGGATTTTACCAGGAAAGTGAAAAGTCCACTTCCAGAATAGCAGAAAATACTTGTAAATAAAATATCTGACAAGAGGTTAATATTCAGAATGTATAAGAAATCCCAACACTAGTTGAAAAAACATCTCAACTTAAAAACAAGGAAAGGACTTGAATACTTTAAAAAAAAAAAAAAAGGTGTATAAATGGCCAGTAAGCACATAAAATATATTCTACTTCATTTCTCAAGCATTAACAGAAGGGAAATCAAAATCACAATAAAATACCACCTTACATGTCTTAGAATAGATACCTTTGAAAACAGAAACAGAAAACAAGAGTCTTGGAATATATGAAGAAATAGAGATCTTAGACACTGCTGACTGGGAGGGTAAAATGTAGCCATGAGAGACGACCTTGTGGTACCTCAAAAAAAGTAAAGAATTGCATTCAACTCGTTCTACATCCAGGATTGTAGCAGGTGGAATTGATTCACAAGGAGTTTTGGAAATGGACAGAGGCAGTGGTGACAGAGCAACATGAACAGACCTTATGCTGATGAACTGAACATTTTAGAATCTCTAAAATGGTAAATCTTAAATATTAAAAAAAAATGTGTAATGGATGTTTTGCCTGCAGGTATTTCTGTGCACCACATGCATGCCTGCTGTCCAGGAGGACAGAAGATAGTGTTGAATTCCCTGAAACTGCAGTTACAGGTAATGAGCTGCCATGTGGCTGTTGGGAATTGAACCCTCAGTCCCACAAACCATATAGGTACACTACTACACAAAAGTATCAGAAAAAAAGGGTCTTGTACAAAGAGGCCCCACTGTAAATGCCACTATAAGGATTCAAAACCTCAGTCTATGGTCAACAAGATGGCTCATCCGGTAAGGGTGCCTGCCAACTACCAGTACCTACTCCCCACCAACACACACACATAAATATATAAACAAATTTGGGTAAGTGAAACAGCTTAGCAGGTCCCGAGCTTGTTGCCAAGTCTAACCCACCTGAGTTCAATACCCAGTCTCTAGGCTCCCACAAACTGCCCTCTGATTTCCACTATGGGTGTGGAACACGCACACAAATGAATAAGTGCAAATACAATAACAAACTCGATACAGGTCCTTTCTATCTATGGATTTTACACGGATGACTCTAACAAACCCTGGAGCTAAACTACTCAGAAAAGAAATGTCTACAGCAAAAACTGTATGCTTTCCTGCTGTCCTTGACCATTAAGATTAGTGTCTGTGTAATACTCCTATTATGTATTGGAAATCATCTAAAGGTTTGAGTGTGTGCCAGGGTGTGCACAGCATCGTGAGTGTTTTACTAGACTCTAAGGTTTCTGTGTCTGACTCCACACCCTAAACTCTTAAATCACTTTGCATTTCTATTTACGATATTGACATCTATTGTTGCTGCTATTACTGACAGGGTCTCACAGTGGTAACCTGGGCTGGCCTTGTACTCCTATTCCTCCTGCTTTGTTCTTTCTCTCTCTCTTCCCCTCTCTTCCCCCTCTCCCTCTCTTTCTCCCCCTCTCTCCCCCTCTCGTTCTCCAGGTCTTCATATGTAGCCTGTAATTCCAGGCTAACCTGGAACTTGCTATGTAGACAAGGCTGGTTGGGAACTCATAGAGATCCATGGGTCTCTGCCTCTGGTTTAAGCTGGGATTAAGGGCGCCATGCTTAGCTTGCTTTGTGTTTTACTGTGAATTGACTCACATCCATCGCCATGGTGGCTGTATTTGTATCTTGTGATGTATTTTCTCCTTGTAACTTTTACCCATTTTGTACACCCCTGATAAAGAAATTGCACCCACCCCTCAACACTATGGAGCAAGAAGGGTGGAGAGTCACTCACAATATAGTATGTCCAGATTGATTTGATTACTTCCTTTGAAAGTGGCTGGATTGGAGATCCCACACCGATACTCCCCGGCATCTTCCCTCTTAGTAGGGTTTATTCTGAGGATGGTGTCGTTCTCGGAGAGCTTCATTCTCTTTGTGAGCTGCAAATTCTGGTAATTGAAGAACCAACGGATTCCGTTGATTTCAGTGTCATTTGAGAGGCAGGTCAGGGTCACAGAGTCTAGTTCTTTGACTGTGGTGTTGGTGACTTGGAGGACGGCTTAGTCAATGGCTCTGTGGACAAACAGAGGAGGGGACCAGATGAGAGTCCTTCATCCCTAGAGATCTCAACCAGCTCACAGGAACCACGAAATGAATGGTCCTCTGTAAGTTCGAATGTTTGGGTTCAAAATAAGCTCTGTAAGGAGAGAGGTGTAAATTCCTCCTACCCACAGTGACCCTTGACTCAGGATATTTGTATAGATTCCTCACCCGGAACCTCTCCATCCCATAGGTCCAGAAACCTCACCAGGGGGAATGTTTTTCCTATGATTTTGTACAAACTCTCTCAGTGATGAGTGTGGTGTCAGGTACCTCCGGTATAAAACAGCTTTCTATTTTGTAGATATTTTGTTATGGGTTAAGATGGCCCAGCTAATCTTAAAGATGTTAAAGCCTAGACCTCAGGACTGAGAGAAATCCCAAACTAAAGAATTTCTATGAGAAGAAAGCTGTTATCTCCTTGCCCCGTGGATCTGGATTAAATACCACAGTGAAGAAGTGAATGGTCACAGTGTGGACAACAGTTTTGCCACTCTAAGGCTCACTACTGATTTCTTTTAAAGACAAGGTCTCACTGTACAGTCCTGGATAGCCTGGAACCTCTCTGTAGACCAGGCTGGCTTTAAATTCAGAGACCTACCTGATTCAGCCTCCTGAATGCTGGGATTCGAGGTGTGAGCCACCACATGTGGACCTTACCACACAGGTCTCTTGGTGGATTTCTTGGCCATTCCTCTAAACAGAAACTCAACATGAAGGTCCCTGTTCTGCAAGTCAGTATCCTTCACTGTTCTCAGGGATCACCATGTGCTGGTGTCATGGTGGTATCCTGAGCTCACATGGCTGGACCTTTAGAGCCAGGACACAGTTCAGAGCCAACTGCCCCATGTTCACTGTTTCACTTTCCAGCCTTTGGGAATAAACAAAACCCAATGGATTCCTTGCTGTCCACGAGTGACCTTTGATTTTACTTTGTTTGTTGTTGTTGTTGGTTTGGTTTGGTTTTTTTGAGGCAGGGTCTCACTATGTAGCTTTGGTTATCCTGGAACTCACTATATGCCCTCTCCTCCCTCCTTAGTGCTGGGATTAAAAGGTGTGCACCAGCAACACTCCACCTACATTTATTTTTTAAACCTTGAGAAGAGTAAGTGAAAGAGCATCGTCAAATTACCAGTGACATGGTTCACCCCGACTCAGAACAGGGCTCCCAGGTTATCTCCTGGAACCTGAGTGTTCCTTCTGAGTCATGGAGATCACAAAAAGAAGATGGAAGTGACAGAAGGCATGGGTTAGTGACAAAAGGAAATCTGTCTCCCCTGGGAAGACCCTTACACCACCTGGGGCTTTGCAAGGCTGGGAGAACCTCCTGAATTCCGAGCACAATCCCAGATCAGCCAGGAGAAACAGAAAAGTGTTCAATATACGAGGAAGGGGCTCCGGGGAAGACTGAGGTCTGCTTGTTCCCATAGAAACAGGCTGGACATCATGTTGTTTTACATCTTCCCAGAACACCAAAAGACTCCACTCCAACCCTGGTGCTGAGACTTCAGAGATCCACTTACCATAGACTGTAATTTTCTTGACTGTGGTCCTACTGAGGCCAGTGATAGAGTTATTGATGAAGCAGGTATAGGCTCCGCTATTATTAGTAGTGATGTTGGGTATAAAGAGCTCTTGGGAGGATACCTGGGGTGTCTCATTGATAAGCCAAAAGTACTGTGCAGGTGGGTTAGAGGCTGCATGGCAGAAGAGGCTGAGGTTTGACCCTTGAAGCAAATAAAATATCTGAGGGGATATAATCGGGGTATCCGGACCATCTGGAGCAAACAGAATAAAGCCAAATGTGACGTCAGCAGAGGAAGGGGAAACCCTGGTCTGTAGAAGGCTACTGTATCTGTGCTATATAACCTCAGTAAAGCAGGTTCCAGCCAGAGCTGGGGTGCAGGTTAGCAGAAGAGTACTCATGTAGCATGCATGAGCCCTGATCCATCACCAACACAGGCAGAGAAGAGCCCCACTGGACACTCATGTGTTCACTGTGCCTGTGTCCAAGATGTCCCCTGTGTCTCCATCACCATGAGACTCCCTAGTGGGAAAAGTCCCTCCAGTTCATTCTAGCTCACTGCTGGGCCTGGGTGCATGAGCTTGGGCGAGGCCAGTCTACCATGCCCACCTAGATATTATGTGGTGGGTCTGCTGTGAACCCAGGAGTGACCATGTGTCCTGGCTGCAGCCCTCTGTATTTAGGCAGTTGTAGCGATGATGGAAAGAAGTTACTCACAGGTAATGTTCAGGTTGAATGGGTCACTTGGTTGGCACTCATTGGGTTTCCCTGGGTTTCACACTCATAGGGTCCTGTGTCATTCCTTGTGACACTGAGTAAAGTGAGAGTCCTGTTGCCCTCTGATAGCTTCAGCCTGTCACCTTCTGAGAGGCTCTCGCCGTTTCTGCTCCACAGGTAGGTTGTATTATCAGTGTAAGGTCCACACATTAATACCGAGTCCTCACCTTCCATGGGACTGGAGTTGTTGCTTGTGATGCTGGGCTTTTGTAATGGGACTGTGCAGATAATAGAGAGAAGATTGCCTGTGTGGTGTCTCAGATCCTTACAACGGCCTCTTTCAATCCGAGCTGCTCGCTTGCATCCCTGCCAACTCAGATCCTTAGAGAACCAGGCAGGAGGCAAAGTACAGGCAGATGGAGTAGCCGAGTGCTCAGAGATGGTCGGCCTCCTGTACTGTGTATGGAGGAAGCAAGGGCTTTCTCAGAAGTAAACTGTCTGCAGTTTAGTGATGGAGAGATTCAAGACTCAGAATCAGAGACCTCATTTTATCTCCCGGTGATCACTGACCCACTGTGAGCCTTGAGACACAGTGTGTTGACTCCCTCTAGCTTCCAGAACCTCTACTGCTCAGTGTAGACAAGTCTTCCAAGCTTGTTCAGGGCTGTCCTACAGATAGGCAGTGATGACACTTCCTGTTGAGTTTCCCTGGGAAACCTCACAGCCCGTCAGAGATCTCACACAAGAGACTTGATCTGCCTGGCTTCAAGCTGGGCTGGGCCACAAGGTCAGCCATTCTTGTCAGGAGTTTGATGTTGACTGACATGAATAAGAGATCCCTAAAAAGAGAAGCCTGATTCCAAGAAATTATCTAAAAGAGTAAAGAGCACCTCATAAGATCTCCAGGGTGAGGAGCCTGGAGATGTGGCTCTGGAAAAATAAACTCTGCCACCCAGGGCCTCTGTGACCCTGACTCAGTGACTGTATTTCCTGCCTCAGTTTCCCTATAACAGCACACATGGTAAATGATCACTGCCATGCCTTCACATTATCCTTAACAAAGAACAAAGATCTGGCCATCCATAAACCAGACTCTGTTACTATTTGCTGCAGGAGATAATCCCTGGGCTGGGCACCCTGGAGCACAAGGACTGCCCTTGTCCACTGTTTCTTCCTGACTTTTAGGGCTCTCGGCCTTCCTGTGAAGTCTCATAGGAGCATCAGAAACAGTTGGCTGGTTGTCTTTCATACCTGTCCACCCATGCTGAGCACACTGGGTCTGAGAAGGAGATACCCAGGTGACTTACCTCAGACAGGGCTCTCCTATAGGCTGACTGTCAACAAGCTACCAGCCTGTAATCAATCATTGTCCCTGTCAGCTCTAACAAGAGGTCAAACGTCAACCCAGTCTAAAAGCTTCCCAGGGTTCCTGGATTCCAGGCTGGGTCGGGGGCAAAGGTTCTGGTGCTCACCTTCTGTGGAACCTCATGGTTTCCTGAGCCAGCCTGCTGACTCCGAAGGGTCTTTCAAACCATGTTAGAAAGCTCCTAGATTTGGCAGAGCTGACGATTACCTCCAGTCTCTTCTAAACAGTGGCAACTGAGGCATCCCAGTTTATGCTGGTTCTCCACTCTGTGTGTCCTGTCAAATGTTAAACACAAGTGGGAATAGTAGATCATTAGATTGACTTCTGGTGGAATAGGATTGCTCTACCCATGCCCAGAGTCAAGATTATTATTATACCGAAATCCAAGACCCTTTAATCTGAGAGTTATCAGTTCAACTTAGTGTGTAGAATCCCACACTCTTCGTGACTTACAATGATCATAGATCCATAAGGTATGTTTCTCTGAGTAATTCGCCTCATCGACCACCGGAACTTGAAGCTGTAAATTACTTGCTTCATCGTCTTCTGTCCTGAACCGTAGGTGTTTGAAATGCTTTGCATATGAGAGAAGTAGAAGAATTGCCCCCTTCAGTATGTAGCGCACACGTGAATAGATTTCGCAGTGGTAGGAGGCTCCAGGACATTAAAAGCGAACTAAGGGAAAGAATGACTTCAGCATTAGGACCCTTCAAACTCCGCCTCGCTGTGCTTGTGTTCATCCTTCCCACAGGCACATCTAACATGTAGAAACGTCTTCTCGGTGTTCACACAGCCCCGCGCACTGCCCTAATCCTGCTCACACTCAGATCTTGGATAGGGAATCTCTCTGCCTTCCTTAAAGACCCGTGTTTCATTTTCTGACCTCCTGCCTTGTTCTTCCCACATGCTTTCAACCCGACCCCACCTCCCAACCTTGCTGCTTCTTTCCCATAAACAGGCCTTTGAGGAGGATCCTTTGATTTTGTTTACCCCTGCTCTGAACAGGCCAGATACGCTGAAATCAGTGTCCGGAGCCTAGGTTGTTTGCTAATTTCTCGGGATACACAATGATGCTTTTACTTGCCCAGTTTGGTTTTTACGTGGAGAGTCATTGACAGAGTTGGATCAGTCCCAGGATATCCTGGCCATTCGATAACTTAACACAGGAACAACCAAGCTGCCCTCCCACTTGCCCATCACATTACCAAGAGCTCCGTGGCTGTCCGGCTTCAAGCGAACGATGCCCTCCCACCTCTCCGAGACCCACCATCTTGAGTCCCTCTTCTCTCCCCCAGGAAGTCCTACTTGGCAGTATTCCCCAGGCATCCTCCTGTGCGAGGGGAGCTCCTTGCTTATGCTGCGGGGTCTTGTTGGGTGAATTTGTCTTCAACTGTGCAAGCTGCTGCTATGTGTCTCCCACTTTCTTACGAGCAGAGCTCCCCCAAGAGGCACCCAGATCCATGGTGGAGGGAGTTACTTACAATGTTCCTCTGTCAGTGCTGCTTCCATCCTTCTATCTCTTCCTTTCAGGTTCAGAACATACTTAAAGCAGCAACTGAGAAGTGTTCCACCTGCCTTGGGCGTCAGCAGCACGGGAGTTGTTCTTTCTATACCTAGGTACCAAAACCCAGGGGAGCCTGTGCCCTGTGTTCTCAATGCTCGGAAGTGGGTTCTCCAGCAGGAATGGGAGTTACTCTAGGGTGGAAAGGCTAGCGAGTGGTGACGGTAGGTCTGATCCATCACACGGGACACATCAGGCATCCAAGGATAAAGTTGCTCAGTGGGTGATCCTGGGGGCAGGAGGAGGTGACCTTGTGTCCTAGAAAGAGGACTTGTGCTCCACTCTAGGGGAGCACCAGGGACCTCCCAGCTCCTGCGTCTGAAGTGGTCAGTTGCCCTCCTGACTTCCGAGACCCTTTGTTCTCCTTGGTGAACCCCCAGGACTCCCTTATCCCAGGATGATAGGAGGAAGGACAAATGGTGCCTGCAGAACGGAGTTCCAGAGAACAGAAGAGCCAGAGGACAGAGTCGGTTACATGAGGAGCTAGCCGGTTGTTGGAATGGGATGGAAACCAGCGCAGATGGTTCTGCCAGAGTTTCTGGATAGATGGCTCATGCTCCCCTGTGTTAGGGAGACCGCACTCTTTCCAAGCTGTTAAGGATGAACCAGCTCCCAGGTGTGGGAGCTGACACTGAGGGCCCAAAAGTCCAGGTGTGTGACCTGTGGGGATCCTCAGTTTTTGCTGAGCTATTAAGCCAAACGAATCACAGCCATTTGATCTGCGTTGCACGACAATGGCGTTGAATCCTCTTTCCCAGTGCCTAGATTATTGTAATCTTGTTCAGGGCAGGAAATCCGAACTTGCTCTCTCTAAATTGTTTATTCTGATTTTAAATTAAAGCAAATTCATTATCACCACATAATCATATTTAGAATTGTAATTTAAAAATAAAAGGAAGCTTCTCGGTTTGTCATTCCTTGTGTAGTATTTGAGATTCGTACATACTCAGCATTCTGGATGTTTAAAAAGATTCATAATGTGACCATTAAGTAACTCTAAGTGTCTCACCTCTATATTTTATAGCTGAATCTTGTTAAGAAATATACAAGGTGGTGGACAAGAATACACTGCACAGAAACATTCCCAATGAAAGAGCAGAATTTCATCAGTGGGTGGAGGGTTTTTTGGGGGGTGTGGGACCTTTTACATCAAAACCCTGTTACACACAAGAACATCAAGCACCACACAAGTACAGATTATGTGAGCTATTGGGGAGTTTGCTCTTAAATACCCATCTTGCCAGGTATGTGCCACCTTTACCCACACTCAGGAGGCAGAAGCAACCCGATCCTTGAGTTCAAGACCCCGGCTACATAGCGAGCCCCGACGCAGGCTACACGAGAAACCTGTCTTGAAAAACCAAACAAATCAACCCTTCATGTTCCTTCCTAAAGTTGTCCAATGCCACCTATTAATTACATCGTACAGTATCATAAGCTATGATCTCAAACAAGAAGAACTATAAATTTTTTTCTTCTGAAATAGTGATCTCATTTAACAATACATTCCAAATATGAATTCCTTAAATTTTGTGATTTCTTCGTAAACGAAACTGTTTCACTTGTGTGCAGAACTTGCATTGTACACTCTTATGATAATCTAGTTGTATCCATTTCCTTCCTATGGGATGAGCAGCATAATCAGGAGTACAACATGCAATGGTAGGGTACAGGTTCCTGCGTCAGTGAAATACTGGTTATATGAAATGCTCTTTTTGAGGTTCCAACAGCTTGTATAAGGCTATATTATTGCGATTCACCAATGAATAACTTTTCTTCCTCCACATTCTCTCTGAGCATAATGTTATTGTGCACTGTGTAACGATTTTCTTGTAAAATCTGATCTCTGTCCCAAAACTGGTCAACCTTATGTATCTCCTGCTTAGTGTTTGTAAGATTGGCCCCATTTATTCTGATTTGTTGATAACAACTGACACAAGATGGCGGGTGTATAGATGGTGGATTCCTCCAGTCCAGGAAGGAGGAGAGAGGAGAAAGGGAAACAAGAGGAGGAAGAGAGATAGCAAGGGAAGTCCATGATATACAGAGAAACAGTTGGAGCACAGAAAGCCATAAAAGCAAGATCCAGGCTTTGGGTGAGCAGCCAGATAGCTAGAGGATCCAAATAGAGAAATATGCCAGTGTGCTTAAAGCTGTAAAAATATAATATTTCATCCATTATGGGACTGTACTGGTAAGAGAAAAACAGACCTATAAAAAGCACAAGCCCCTAACATTTTATCATTACTTTGATTATACTCTTCTATTGGGTGGGCGGTCCATTTGTTCATTTGCATTTCCCCTAACTAGGTATTGTTTTACTGAGTTGTACCAGTTTTTGTGTATACAACTATAATTGTTTTTTGTGCTCTGTAGATTCTGTATTTGTTTAAGTTTTCATCTAAACTCACGGCCAGGGTTATTTTGGATGAGACTTTATGACAAGGAACTTGGGGCAACTTTCTTTGGTTTACACTTCCGTTACTCACGTTCATCCCCAAAGGAATCAGGACAGGAACTCAGGAGGGAACGAGGCAGAGCGATGCAGAGGTAAGGGGTGCTGCTTATGCTTGTCCCCAGCCTTCACCCTTTTGTATAGAACCGACCACCACCAGGGACGCCCCAACACAATGGGCCGGCCCTCTGGATCAAATTATAAGTTCCCTACAGGGTCGCCTCAGCGATCTTTTTTTTTTAATAATATTTATTATTTTACTTATGAGTACACTGTAGCGTCTCGAGAATCAGAAGAATATGCACGATCCATAGGGATGTTTGACCCAGTGTGTGGGAACGAACTCAGGACCTCTGAGAGCACTGTGCTCTTAACCACTGAGCCATCCTTCCACCCAACTACAGGGATCTTAAGGGGATTTCTCAGTTGACTCCCTCACTAACAAGTCTTAGGCTAGTAAGTTGACCTAAAATATCCGAACACTTACTAAATAAATTTGACAAAGCTGAGGCCAACCTCATCACAAAACCAAGTTTTCCTTTTAAATATAAATCTTCTAAAACTTAAAAAGCAAATTCATCCTTTACATTGAAAGTATTTAAAAGTATCCAAACATTGTGTGTCCTTCCTTTTCAGAAGCCTTTGGAGGTGACACTACCCCCCCCCTTTCTTTTCTCTCTCCTGTCTCTGTCCTGTTCCGTCTCTCCGCTCAAGTTTCAAGGAAGGGTCAGGGAGGCACTTTATGTGCTAAGTATTTTTTCTTTTTCTTCAAATATGAAAGGATTGACTTACTTTTTAAATTTTCTTAAATTAATATTTGCAATGACAAAACACAATAAAAGTTTTGTCTAAGAACCCATTACTCTCTCACCACTCCCCACCTGCTAACTTTGCTTATTTGCGCATATTTTAAAGTGGAATTAAGTTTTCTTTGAAATCAGTGTATGATGTGTTTAAACGGGGAACACATAAGGGGGGTTTTCCCGAGTGACAAGGTGAAACACTAAGCAGACTCATAAGGACGTTTAGCTGAAGCAACACAGGAGAGATGTTTGCTAGGAAGCAGTGAAGGACACATGATGAGGATCTCGTATGATACATATGGTCTGCCTATGTTGTGTAGTTGGCCCATTTACAGATCTAGAAGAACACACCAAAAACTTCTGTTGAGATACGTTCTGTCACTTGAGAGATTCATGATGGCAGTGTGTCAATGAGACAGATCACCTACTGAGGCAGACACGGTTGGCAAGACCTGGAGACACTGTTTTGAGGGTATAAAGGATTAAAGTGGTGATGGTGCGGTTGGTGTCATAATCAGTGTGCAATGCTGTTGCTGTTCTTCACTGATTCCCTCCTGAAGAGCCCACTGAGAACTTTTCTGTCTCCTTTTGGCCTTGGCCTCCTGCGATGTCCATGCTGACACATGTTTCCTAGTAGTGCATCACGTGATTCATGTTTGCTATCCCGCTAGAGCGGTGCTGGTGTATCCATCAAGTGTTTGCAGTGATCAATATGATCCTGTGACGAAGTATTCATGACAACAGATAGGATTGCTCTAACCTTTCTAAAAGGTCCACTTTCCCTTACCCTTCTTGCCTACCTCTGGGGGTTTGGGGGGCACAAGACGTAAAGCATTGAACATCTAAAAGTAGCTTTTGAAAAAATAAAGTTCAATTTCTTGCATGTTATGTAATTGATTATGTCTACATAGTTGTTGCTGTGCGTTGTGTTTGTGTGTGGTGTGTGGTGGTGTGTGTGTGTGCAAGATAATGAAATTTCAGGTTGATCTCTCCATCTATTCCATGAATTCGAAGATTAATTAGGTCCAGCTGCCTGTATCTTTTCGTGTTACACTTTAATTAGTTTGTTCATGAGCATGGGTTAGTTACTATATTATGGCAGTATAATAAATTAAGACTAAAGAAGTGAATCCATCCCTTAGTAGTTCGATTGCCAGGACCCAGCATGGGTTGCCTCTCAAGCCCAGGTCCATGTGCTATTAGGGCCAGTTAACGGGTCTTGTCGCTTGCTCATGGTTTATGCATACATGTGCAAAGACACCATTTACTCAGTCCCCCTTTCCGGCTACATATTGAATTCTTCCACATGTTGTGACCTGGTGGTAACAGAAGTCTGTTTGTGGCAAACATGCCATTTTTCTCCCCTACCCACCTGCATCTTTTGCTCAGGCTCCTCAGCACATGGGGACACGGTCAGTCTACTGTCATATACTCGCATTAAAAACCAGTCTTGTAGGGCTGTATCCCCAACTACTAGGGACAAGTGAAGTACCCTGTCCTGATTGCACAATCAGGGGCATAGATTTCCAGGCAAGTGTCAGAGGTCCACATCCACAAGCAAGAGGATGTGAGTGAGTGGTCCTCTTTCAGAAGGTCAGTCTGAGAACTCGGGGGTAATGGAGCATCTACTTGGTGGGGGAATTTAAAGGCTGAGGAGGCTAAATTTTCCCACGGGAAAGGACTGGAATACAGTTGGGGTCCTTTGCTGTAATGATAGGGGTCCTTGCTGCCCAAAGGAAGGCTCAAGTCCCACTGGACTAATTATTAAGAGCAAATTGTTTTTTTTAGTTTTGTTTTGGTTTTTTGCGTTTTTTGTTTTTTTTTTTTCTGAGACAGGGATTTTCTGTGTGCCCTGGCTTCCGGAACTCACTCTGTAGACCGGCTGGCCTGAACTCGGGAAGCCGTCGGGTTCCTGCCTCCTGAGTGCGTGATCAAAGGTGTTTTGCACCCTGCCTGGCTGAAAAGATATTTTTGGTGTTAGAAAGAGGTGACCAGGTTCTGGCAGGGGGGTTCATTATTCTGCTTGGTAGTATGTTTTACACTTTTAAAGTATGTGTATGCATTTGTGCATGTTGCATGGTTGTGCATGTATGTGTGTGTGCATGTAGGTGGTGGGGTGTGCATGTGGGTGATGTGTGTGTGTGTGTGTGTGTGTTGTGTGTGTTTTGTTTGCTGGCTACTGGGTAGAAGTCTGCAGTGTGGCCTTTATCCCCTCAGTGCCTCTGGTCTTGTCATTTGCTCTGTTTAAAACTCTCTTCTTAGATAACTATACAACTCAGCCTTCAGTGTCTTCAGATCCCTGCTCACACTTGTCACATATGTCAGGTTAGAGAATACCTTTTCTGACCTTCTCATTATAGAGACCTTTGGTAGTCTATCCTGAGCTCTCCCTGCTGTTCCCACCATGGTTCTTGTCATCCCCTGACCTCACCCTCTAGATGTCCTTCCTGTTCTGTCTTCCTGTCTACTAGAACTCTGGTTTTGTGAGGGGAGCACTAGTCTTATCATCATTGAAGCTACTGCCTGCACCAGGCTCAGACACCTATGGGTGAATGAATGGGTTTGGTTCTGTGTTCCATCTTGCTGCTGGGGTGTTAGGGCAGAAGAACCTCAGAACATTAGACTGCATTTTAAGTTCACCACCATCAGGTTTGGGCTTGCGGAAGCGCTGATACATCCATCACTCAGGGGCTGAGAAACGTGGCCTAAGATGGGTACTCCAGCCTGGGTAAGAAACAGCACAAGCTGGGGCTGAAGAGTCAGGGGTTCCCGACTTCCTGGGTGTCTAGACCCCACTGGAAACCATGTGGAGTGGGGAACAAAGGAGGCTTGGAAGCCTGTGATGAGGCTGGGGCCTGGTGGGAGAAGCCAGCAGAGATGGGAACTCTGGCTTAGCTCAGGAGGTGTGTAGGGGGAGGAGCTGATACTAAAATCTGGTTCCCTAATTCTTTCTTGATTATGTCAATAAAGATGGCAGAAGCCAATCCCTAGGCAAAGAGAAAAAAGATGGGATTTCTGAGTCCCAAGAGGAAGAGCGGGTATGTGGGGGCTTGTCAGTCAGACCAGGCTCTTGAGCAGATAGGAAGTGGCAGATATAGCCTCCACCACCAGCAGAGGCCAAGGAGGATGGAAAAGGCTACTGTTAAGATTAGGATAGGAAATTCTTTGCCCAGCCATTGAGTTAACCGGTCAGTTTTAAAATAATAAAAGTCTCTAGCGTTTTTCCTTCCTCGGGGCTAAATGGGGCAGGAGAAGAGAGTAGGCAGCCAGGGCGGTTAGCAGGTGGCATGCAAACAGCAGCTCCAGCGTTTTGGGGAATGGCAGTTGTTGGCCGCTTGGCAAAGCCAGCCAGAGAGGGCAGCATTCTTGGGAAACTGTCAGCTGGCAACTGGTGGAGCTGAGTGAGACTGGGTGGACTGGCAAAGCTAGCCATGGCAGAGCTGAGTGAGGCGAGTGGCTGCTGACCACAGAGCCTAGCCAGGAGCACAGAAAGAGCTCTCAAAAGAGCTAGCCTGGTTTTAAAATTACACGCTACAGGGGTGAATGTCCTGGAGCATGGAGGGACCCTCTGTGGGAGACTTGGGCAGCCATTCTGTGTTACAGAAGGCTTCCCTTCACAGCATTCTTGATGAGAGAGATTGTCCTTGGTTCCAAACTGTTTATTGATTGTTCATCATGGAGAATAAGTGAAAGCAACTTACTCAGGGTGGACCAGAGATTAAATACCTTTTGCAGAAAGGAATGTCTAGGAAGGGAAGTTTATTGTCTAAACCCTCAGGACCATCTAGATACCTCCTTAGCATAGAGAACTCTATGTTCCTTGCTGCCTGACCTGGTCACGTTCTTATGTGGGGAGTGGTGGTCATGTATTCCAGACCAGGAATCTGGAGTAGGTGAAACACCTACCATTCTCTGACCCGCCCAACGGGTCCTTCGTAATTCGTGGGTACGGGGAGGATCGCAACCTGGAAGAATGAGCGAGAGAGAGAGAGAGAGAGAGAGAGAGAGAGAGAGAGAGAGAGAGGACTCAAGGAAGCGTTTGCTTGTCAAGAGTCGTGTATTTGAGCGCAAAGCGCTTTTTTATACCATGTTTTACAAGGGGGAGGGGGTAAGAGGGACCAGGTGGTGGGAAAGTACAGAATCTTCTCGGCCTGTGCCCTGGAACAATAGGTGGTCTACCTGCTTTTCTTAGAGACGTGGTACACTGCTTCTGTGGTCCACCTGCTTTTCTCAGAGACATGGTACACTGCTTTTCCTATCTGTAGCTGCCAACCCATTCTGTGGTCTGCCTGCTTTTCTCAGAGGACATGGTACACTGCCTGAGAACAGCTTGCAGCTGCCTAACAGAATCTTGTGGCTGCCAAGCTGCAGGGGGCACTGGGCAGGTGGGGAAAGGTAGGGGTGAGTAAGGGGCGAGGGTCCTGGCTTCCGACAATTCTCAGGTATGTGGTACCGGGGTTTCCCACTCGACCTTTCAAATTTCCCTGGTACAGTCCATTGCCCCACAAATGAGTGGTCTGGAACTCTGCAGTTTTAGTTTATTTACTGGTTTCTTAGGTTAGTAGCCAAGGACAGTGTTTTATGCCCAAGTTGAGGACCCCTTGCTGTGTGATTTATTTTTTGAATGTTTTTCTGTAGATTACTCCTGATCAGGAATGCACATGGCAAGGTTCTCTTCCATCCAGCTGACTCCTCACTTGATGGCTTCCCTTCCTGTACAGAAGACGCATCTCAGTTCCATGCAGTCTTCTTTTGTCAGTTCATGCTGTGACTTCTAGACACCAGGGTCCAGTTCAGAATGTCCTTGGTGCTTCACAACTGCTTTCTTCAGCAGTTTCAAAAATCCCGACCTCACATAGATTTGTGTGCAGATGAGAACTAGGGATCTAGTTCTCTTCTTCTATGTAGATATCCAGTTTCCTTACAGCCATTTGTCAAAGAGACTGTCTTTACTCTAATGTGTGTTTTTGGCAATATATTTTTGGTGACAAATCGGCTGTAGCTTTAAGTCCTATGTCCTGCTGCACTGTTTTGAATGTCTCTCTTCTTGCCAGTACCATATTGTTTTGTTATGTTGTTAGTGCTTAGTGACATTTGACATAAGTATTGTGACTCCCCCAGCACTTCCCTTTCTGCTCATGGTTGTTTTAGCCATTTGGGGTCTTTGTGATTCTGAGTGAATGTAGTGTTATCTATTTCTCTTCACAGATATGTTTTTGGAAATTTGATGGGGATTGCATTGAATCTCTTTTGGTAATATCTTCACTGGCCTGTTTGACCCACTAGCTGCCCAAGTAATGACACAGGCTTTTTATTATTATGAATTATTTATTATTTATTATTAACAATTTTTTATTATTTATATTATTATTATTTGGCTGGTTCCCAACTAGCTTGTATAACTTTACCATTTATACTAATCTGTGTCTGCCACATGGCTCATTGCCTCTCTCTTACACACTCAGTCCCAGCATCTGTTTCTCCCTCTGCATCTGCCTGGCAAATCCCCTGTGCCTGATTCTTTCTGAGAGTTTTTATCTCTGCCAGATGTCTCTCCTCTCTTCTCCTCTCCTCTCTCTGCTTCTCTCTCTTCTTTGCTATAGGCAGTTCAGCTCTTTAATAAACCAATCAGAAGGATGGAGAAGAATGTTTACAAAACACTGAGACATGTGATGTTTCATAAAAATAACAGTACCAAAGTTAGCCTATATTAAAATCTTTGCCACAGAAATCATCTGAATAATGCAAAGACAACCTTTACACAAGAGATTATCCCACCATCTCCCCCTTTAAGTCAAATAAAGGTTTTTTTTTTCTCTAACATCAATAAACTATATATAATAAGAACAATATGAAAGCTATCGGGTAAGAATTACATTCACAATCCAGTCCATTTGTATCTGGCAACCTTGGAGAAAGTACTCTACTATTGATCCTATCTTGGTGAGTCCAAAGGTCTGTACCTAAATCACTTTCTGTCACTATTAATGTTTTCAGATTCACTAAACCTTTACAGCTTTTATTTGTCATCCTTAAAACATCTTCTTAGACCTTTCAACCATCATAACTTGCATTTATCAACCTTTAAAACATCTTAGATCCTTCACAAATTAAACTTTATAAACTTATACCTCTTTTATCTTTCCTTTCTGAATCTGATAATAAGGAAACTTTAAGACTATATCTAGTCTTCAACTCCATCAAAGACCTGAGAAGAATACATTTTACCTTAGTAAAATGTTTCTCTCTCTCTCTCTCTCTCTCTTCTCTCTCTCTCTCTTTCTCTCTCCTCTCTCAACTCCCCTCTCCATGCATTAAATAAACTCTATTCTATACCTCTGTGTGGCTGGTCCCTCAGTGGGAGGGGATGAGTCAGCATAGGCCCACTGAGGCTCCCCCTTCCCCCACACCATACCACGCCTCCACCAAACATATCCCTGGCTTCTCTCTAGCCAACTTAAAGGTAAAAAGTAGAAACTTTCTTGTCTGTGAGCTTGAAAGATGTTGGGGTCATGGCCAAACACTACACAGCATCTGAGCTGAACCACAAACACACATTGAGAAAAGACACACAGAAGAAATCTAAAGCAGCTGAACTTCTGACTAGATAAAACTGTTTAAAATCATGCTTTTATGCTGAAAAACAAAAGGAATGAAATAGAAAATAGCATAATTAAATATAAATACTTTGAAATTTATAGTTAAAAATAAACACACAGATGAAAGGAAGAAAGATGAAAGATACAATGACACAGAGGTTTGTGGCTTTAAATAACACCATTGTAGGTGGCTTAAGGATGGAGTTGAAAGGGGTGACTTGGCTGAGATGGACATATTATCCTTTAGGGACATTGCCAGGTTTGTAACTCTTGAGAATCATAATGGTTTTCTGTACCTTCTTAGAACAAAGGGACTTAGGAAAAAATTTAGAAAATTTTATAATTAAAAATGAAAAAGAAAGGAAGAAATATGGGAGAGTGAGACAGACCTTGGGGAAAAAAAATTGAAGAGATTTATAGGTCAGAATGAACATCTTGAGAGAAGAAAGAGAGAGAGAAAGAGAGAGAGAGAGAAAACATGAAGGCAAGGCTTAGAGGAGACCATACTGAAATTAATAGTATCAGAGTTACAAAATAAGGAAAAAGTATGGAAGCAAGGCTTAGAACAGAAGGTACAAAAATAGGAAAAAAATTTAGAAAATTTTATAATTAAAAATAAGAAGAAAGGAAGAAATATGGGAGAGTGAGATAGACCTTGCAGATAAAAATGAACAACACAAAGAGAGAAATGAGACAGGAAGAGAAGCCTTAGAGAAGTTACAAAAATTATTATAAATCGGGTTGAACAAAATGCTAGGATGGCAGAGATACAAGCACTAGAGAGGTAAGAAATATGGACACCGATCTTAAAAGAGGAGCTTAAAATATTAATAAATAAAATAAGGAAAATACTCAGGTAGAGACAGAAGATAAAAATAAAGAAAGTCAACCAAAGGTTGTTAGAAAACAAACCTTAGTTTATCTCGTTAGTATACAACAGAGGCCACACATTTATAAAGAATATGAATAGCACCCTGTGGATGTGCTGGATTTTTGAAACTTTAAAGAAAATGTTACTAATTTTGGAATACACTCACCATTCATAAAACAAAGCTTGATTTCTTTGATAAGCAAAAATAGAATAATCCCCAAGAGTGGAAAGTTATAGGAAGGGCAATATTAGAACCTGACTGCAGTTACAATGGCTTTCGTGGTGGAGAGAAGCAGCTAGGGAGATAGCATAGACATGTAGAGCCAGAGGTACTAATATTCTAAATACCAATCGAAGGTCAATATGCTGAAGTAGAGATTCAGATCAGATATGACGAAGAAACGTTGGCATTACAGTGCATGGCAGTGGCAGCCTTAAATGCCTGGGACAAGGTTGGAGAAACAGGAAAAACTCTTGAACCATTTACCTAGGTTGTACAAGGTCCAAAGCAAACATTCACTTGAATTTTTAAATGGTCCTAATTTTTAAAATGTTAAAATGTTATTAAAGACAGTTACAAATGGTCTAAACTGTCCATAAACTGGATACATCAGATGCTGACTCTTCAAGTTTTCATTGGGGAGCCACTGCTGAGAGAACCCCAGTGGCCTTACCATTAAGGTGGTTGCCTGGCCAGCTGATTTGAATTGAACAATGATCTATGACTAAGGAAAATATTACAGGCACTAACTCAAGAATATGTAGAGGCTAACATATAGAAAAATCTACCAGCCTTTGGAATTCTCCTGTATTTATCATTAAAAAGTAGTCTGGCAAATGGAGGATATTGACAAATCTGAGAGCAATTAATAAAACTACTCATTTCTTGTGGGAAAGTGGGCTGCAGTGGAGGAATCCTGGAGGCTTCCAGGAGGCAGGTCCCACATACAGGAGAAAGGTCTGGAGTTCCAGAGGCTGGAAGCTTTGTCGACGGCAGGCCCCAATGATACGAGGATGTCCTTGGTCCCAAAAGGGTTTATTTTCATGGTGGGTGGTGGATGGATCTGGATGTACACCGCCCCCTGAAACTCAGGGCACACCTGAGTTAAATAGAGAGGGAGAAAGGGGGAGGTTCTGGGAAAGGTTTAATTGGCTCCGCCCTCTGGCCTTCATTAGTATGTAACTCTCTCTAGAGCTTGAGGCCTATACTCACACCCTCTACCTGTGCACTTTGGGAGGGGCTGTAATGGCCTATGGGACTGAACAATGTAGGTCCATGGAGATTGGACTTCTTGTCAGGATCCTGGATTCTGGGGACGTGGCCCAACTCCTGCCGTTTCTCCCTTGGAGTCTCGGGGTTCCAGGCCCATGCCCAGCCAAGAACCAAGATACCCTTACGCAGTCCCACAAGTGTGGAGGTCAGAGGACAGCAATATGAAGTCAGTTCTCACCTTCCACCTCTACCTGGGTTCAGGGACTGAACTCAGATCGTCAAATGTGTGCATTAAGATTTGCGCTCACCATATCATCTCCCATGCAGATTACTGGGGGACTCTGTTTTTACCAATGCTGTGACAGGAGAAGACCATCAGCTGAGACACCCATAGACTGAGGCATGGTATCAATTACCCCACACTTGGGAGGCTGAGGCATACGGATGGAGAGTGAGGCCAGCTTTGGCTACAGAGCAAGAACCTGTCTCTACACTGCTTGTATACACAGTGCTTGTGGGAGAACTGGGAGAATATACCCTGCCAGTGCCCTCACCCATCCTAATCTACCTTCTTCCAGGGCTTGCATTTCCCCAAGGATCAAACAGATATCACACACCATCAAGAGTTCCTTTCCATGTGTCCAGTCAGGATGAAATTATTGTGATTCCTCTTCTACTTTCTCTCCATGACAAGTAAACAACAACCAAAACATAAGAAAGATCTCTACTCTCACCTTGTGTATTGCAATTGCTGCTCAATGTCTGCTGGGACTGCTTAGCTAATATTCGTAATCGGTTACCTCTTAGCTCATAGCAGGAAAAGTGACTTGTCATCTACCATATCCTGGCTTCCAGGTAGCTCCCAGGAGTCATGGCTCCCAGGGTGCTCTCCAACTCAGGAGCCAAACAACTGTGACAGTGTCTCCCACTTATTAAAGACAAGAAGTAACAGCATTCTTGGTGAGGACAAGCTGACACTGTCCACCCAAGGTGAGTACAGCACTGACCAAGGGGAACCAGAAGGTTCCACCACCTGTCCGCACCACGGCATCCAGGACACCAGCCACTGCCCATTGTCTGACTCACAGAGCAGATCTCTCCCCAGACCTCAGTTGCTGTAAATCCTCACCCCTTCCCAGCCATGGGAGAACAGGCCAGTGCTGAAGGGAGATTCAGTCCACCTAGGCTAGGCAGGTCTGAGGGAACCAGTGTCCAGGAACCAGTTCGTCTTGCTAATGGCTTCCTTCCAACCCCTGAGGGCCCTGAGCATTCCTTCCCTTTAGCAGACTCTGCTGTGAGTGTGAATTGTGTTCCTTGTCTTCATAGGAGCACATCCCTGGCACATACCCCTGAGGAAAGATTTGTCACAGCTCTGTGATCTGGGAGAACTCCTGCACCAAATAAGCCAGGCTTCTGTCCTTCTTGCCTCTCCTCTGGTCATAATAAGCTCAGTCTGCAAAACAGACTCTGTAGCATGCAAATGCTCTAACCGGCCATGCGCATCTCCAACCTTCAGCCCTCACCATGTCCGCCACCACCTCCTTCCGCTACAAATCACAAGTCTAAGATCAGCCTTGCCTTTCCATGCTCTGATGACTCTTCTCTTGCTTCCTTCCGCAGGTCACAGGCCCCACGTCAACTCTCCTATGAGGTGAGTATTGCCACTTGCTCTGCCTGCTTCCCCTCAGTGGGCTCTGCAGGAACTGGGGACTCAGAGCCACAACTGTGTGGTCAAGTGTGTGTCCTTAGTTCCTCATGAAACACACAAGAAGCTTCACCTCCTCTGTCCTTAGCCTGCTCACCTACATTCTGCCCACAACAAAGAGAGGTCAAAGGTGTGACTGTGCTAGCACCTGTGTAGCTCCCAGCACAGACCCAAAAAGGAAGGGCCGCACCCTTCTCCCTTGTTGAGCATCATCTGAAACCTCTCTGGCCTTCAATAGAAGGGATTCCATTCAAAGCAGTGAGAGGTGCAAGTGCTGGGGTCTCTGTTCCTCTTCTAACCTGCACCCTCGTCCTCTAATGTCTATCAGATGAATTCAGACAAGACACAGGGCATCACACAGGAGACTGGCAGGTTTCTCAGAGAAACACAGGAAGCACGGCCAAATACTCTGAAGTAGCATGGGTTGCAAGACACTTCCTTGGTAGGGATGATCAGCTCAGATACAAGAAACCCTCCTTAGCACTGGGGTTGTGTCTCTAGGGGACTCTCAACTTAGGGCCAGAATGAGAAATACCAAGGTGAAACCAAGCTCAATGAAAAATAACCTTACTTCTCCAGATGTGGGGAACAAACACATCTCGTTGACCATAGACCCTTCCAGCCCACTGAATACACTGAATATATCTCCCCTTCATTCCCTGACTGAGTGGAGATTGGGCAATGCAAACGTCTTTCCCTCAGACCTTGCTTTGTGATGTATGGCCATGTGGGGGGAGCTAAGTAACACTAAGTATATTTCTTTATCTTCCTCACTGGCGTGGGAGATGGCCTTCTCACCTTCTCCACCTGGTTCCCTCGGAGAACCTAGGAGATGCTGTATCAAGTTTGTGCAAAGAGAGAACAGCCATCAGCTTGGTCCCACACTGTTTTTGTAAGGTTTCCCAGGCAATTCCTTTACTTTGCAGATCACCAACCATAGCTACCAAGGTTTTAAACCAGGGCTACCTATTTGTAAGAAATTACTTCCGAGACTAAAGGTCCAGCCAACATAGAAACGTGTCTGCTCTCAGTCTATTATATCTATGCTAATCTAACTCAGATACTTGCTTGAGAAATGAAGGGGTAGCTGTCCACTTTTATACATTTCCCATGAACTCTTGCACTGGTGAGATATGGGCTCATTTTATGGAGCTGAGCTCATCACACAGTCACAAAGAAACCAAGTGGCTTTGTTGCCATTTTGGCTGATGCCTTTATTACGATAGAGGTGACCATGTGACCTGGCCATTAACCTGGCTAGCAGCGTCATCAAAATGGTGACAACCATAATATTTTCCAGTATCACTGAGCCCTCAGAGGAATCACTGCACCCCTGGAACTTCCTGTGCCACAGGGACACACATCCCAATCCTCTCACAGTTTTCCCTGTTTTATCTTCTCTATGTGTTCCCAACGGGATCATGGAATTGGGGGACACAGAAGAGACTCCAACATGGGTTCTTTCACCACACGACAAGAGTCAAAGCATTTCCTGTATAGTTTAAGGGAGCAATAAAACAAACGTTTTGGGTTGGTGCATTGTTTTGCAAGATACATTTACTGCTTTCTAGAGAAGGCTTAAGAGTTTTTCTGGTCATCTGCCTCCAACATGAGGCAGCTACCAACAGGAGCTGACATTCTCAAATGGCTAAACCTGGGAAGACATGTTTAGTAGCCAAAGTCTGAGTTTTGAGGTAGTACAGACCACGTACACAGGACCCAAAGGATACCCAGACACCAGACAATGCTACTAGTGGTCCTCCCAGACAGATCAGCCTGCTTGAACAGGAGGCTTAAGATACTGACTTTGCACATGCTGGCAAGGATGTGGAGAAAGAACACTCCTCTATTGCTGGTAGGATTGCAAACTTGTACAACCACTCTATAAATTAATCTGGTGGTTTCTCAGAAAATTGGAAATGGTTCTACCTGAAGACCCAGCTATACCACTCCTGGGAATACACCCAAAAGATGCACCACTGTACCCCAAGGGCATGCTCTCTACCAAGTTCATAGCAGTTTTATTTGTAATAGCCAGAAACTGAAAACAACCCAGATGTCCCTCAACAGAAGAATGGATAAAAAAAGAAAAAAAAAGTGGTTCATTTACACTATGAAATACTTTACTATTCAGCTATTAAAAACGAGGACATCATGAATTTTGCAGGCAAATGGATGGAACCAGAAAATAGCACATTGAGTGAGGTACTCCAGACCCAAAAGGACATGCATGGTATGTACCCATGATACACCCCACAGACCCAAAGAAGGTAAATAAGAAGGAAGGCCCAAGCAAGGATGCTTGAATCTCACCTAGAAGGAGAAACAACACAGTTACAGGAGGCAGATGGAGGGAGGGAAAGGGGAGGGGGGATGAGTGGGTAGAGGGATGGGTAGCCAGGATCAGTTTGGGGAGAGACAGGAGAGAGGTCGAGAGGCCCCAAGAATGAGTAGAAATCTGGAGCTGTGTGTATGGGTGGGGACGGGCCATGTCTCTAGAAGTCCCAGAGACCTGGGATAGGGGAGGCTCCCGGGAGTCAATGAGGGTGACCTTAGCAGAGACGCCTAACAGTGGGGACATGGAACCTGAAGAGGCCACCTCCTGTAGCCAGGCAGGACCCCCAGTGGAGATAAGGACACCAATCCATCAATAAAACTTTTGACCCCAAATTTATTCTGTTTAAAAGAAATGGAGGGATGGAGCAGAGACCGATTGAAAGGCCAACCAGTAACCAATCAACTAGAAACCCATCCTGTGGACAAGCACCAGTCCCAGCTCAGTCAGTCAACGGGGTCTCAAGGGAGGGATCGAGGATTAAAGAAAGAAAAGGCAGACAGCACGAGAACGTGACTCCAGCCAGTGCTGAAGCTGAAGAGGGTTCATTCTTTCCAGTCTGCTTTTATACCATTCTAGGGACTTGCAGAGACTACAGTCAGGTCTTAGATCAAAGACAAAGTGGTCAAAGAACAAACAAAGCACAGACAAAGTAGTCCAACAAGGCAATAAACAAAGTCCTGTAAGGGTGACCAAGATAAAAGGAATACAATATATTCCTCGGCTGTATTTGTCTTGAGCCTTCTATTAGCCCAATGTAAATATTCTTATCTGAGCCCATTCCCTTGTCCTCCTAGACTAAAGTAAATATTCTTACCAATATCCTTGAAACAGCATCAAGGGCTCTCCACGTGTTATGCTTGCAGACAGGAGCCTAGCATAACTGTTCTAAAGAGAGACTCTACCCAGCACCTGACTGAAACAGATGCAGATACCCAGCCAAACACTAAACAAAGTTTGGGGACACTTATGGAAGAGATTGGGGGGAAGGATCAAAGGCCCTGAAGTAGATGGGGCCCCACAGGAAGACCAACAGAGTCAACAAACCACTGAGTCACCAATCAAAGAACATTAATGGGCTGGAATAAGGCTCCAGGCACATACGTAGCAGACAGATAGCTCAGTCTTCATGGCTGCCTTGTCTGGTCTCAGTGGGAGAGGATGCACCCAATCTGGCAGAGACTTGATGTGCCAGGGTGGGGCAATACCCAAGGGAGGGAGCCCACCCTCTCAGAGAAGGAGGTGGGGCAAGAGACTCTGTGAGTAAGGAACCAGGAGGGCGAGCAACGGTTAAGATGTAAATAAATAAATAAATTTAAAACAAGATACTGGCTCTGCTACATCTTAAAGTCTGCTCTTTTTGTCTTGACTTTCTCTAAGGTAAAATATTCCTAACATTCTCAAGACGCCTATGTTCTACATGTATTGTCCGTGTTTGTTTCTGTTGCTTCCCTGTGGACCCTCAGTAACCTTGTGTCTTGGTCACTGTTCCACTGTTGTGAAGAGACACCATGACCAAGGTGACGGTTATAAAACAAAACATTTAATTGGGCCTTGCTGACAGTCTCAGATGTTAGTCCATTAGAGTTCTACACCCTGACCAGTAGGCAGGAAGAAAGGCACTGGGCTTGGTATGGCTTTTGAAACCTCAAAGCCCACCTCCAGAGACACAGTTCCTCCAACAAAGCCATAAATTCGAATCCTTCTAATCCTTTTCAATAGTGCCACTCCCTGGTGACTAAACATTTAAAAATATGAGCCTATGCGGGTCACATTCATTCAAACCACCACACCTTTCTTCTATTTTTACTTTATAGTTACAATAATATAACAGGCTAAGGAAAGAAAATTCTGCTGCTTTTTTTTCAGACTTTTTTGTGTTCTATATTCTCTGAATTACAAATAGCAAATAAAATAATAGTCAAATTAAATGACTGTTGACAGTCATTCCATGGAGAGGATACTGAAAGAATCTTCCTAATTTAAAAAAATCATAACATGGTTAATAAATGTCACAAGTATCAAAAAATGTGGACACTTATAGAAATGTACAAAATAATAGTAATATACAAAACTAATCACTCATAACTCATTGGAGAGGAGTGGGAAGCCAGGAGTTCTTTTCTATGGGTCCTAGCAGGAACTTCTGGTAGATTTAAGCATGGGACTAGAGGAGTAGAAAATGACTTTTCCTCATGGGGCTTGATGTTCATCTCTATTCTAATTAAAACAAGGAGTATACATGTCTTCTATGGCTAAAACTGCAATTACAGTTAACCTGCTAATATTTTTGAGTCTACATGCCTCAGGGTTTCCATTGCTGTGAAGAGACACCATGACCAAGGCAATTCTTATAAGGACAACATTTAATTGGGGCTGGCTTACAGATTCAGAGGTTCAGTCCATTATCATCATGGTGGGAAGCATGACAACATCCAGGAGGAGCTGAGAGTTTTACTTCTTGTTCCAAAGGCAGACAGGAGAAGACTGACTATTCCACACTGGGCAGAGCTTCAAAGCCTGCCCACAGTGACACAGTTCCTTCAACAAGGCCACTTCTCCTAACAGTTCCATTCCCTATGGACCACACATATTCAACCATCATATTATGTGTGCCTTCTTGTCTACCTTTGGTATACAGAGACTATTCCCTCACATCAACGTCATACAATATTTGTGGCATGTGTAAATATGTTTAAAAATGTGCACATGTGGCACATTTGATAATGTGCCAAGGTTCTTACTAAAATATGAACCCCCCTCCAATCCTCAGGTTCTATGAGACCAAAAAACTGGGATATGAAAAGGAAAGGGGGTTGCTCCTACTTGCATCAGAAAAAGCTTAGTGATTAAAGTATGTTTGAGGCCATCTTAATTTGTTAAGAAGTTTGGATTCAACTTTCATTTAATAAGGAGGTGTTACACAGGGCTCTCTCCTGAGTCAGTCAGCTTTCCATATTCATGACTTGTGTTGCTTGTTTGGAAAAGACCAGTAGCTGGGCTTTTTGAGAGTTGGTTCTTTGAGAGAATGAAAAAGATTGACAGACCCTTGACCCAACTAACCGAAAGGAAGAAAGAGAAACCCAAATTAATAGAATCACAAATGAATAAAGAAACATCACAATAGACATCAAAGGAATTCAGAATATTGTAAGGGAGTACTTTAAAAATCTGTACCCCATGAAGTTGAAAAATCTAAAAGAAATGGATGGATTTCTACATTCACCAACAGTACCATATTAAACCAAGAAGAGATCGATCAATCTAACCAGACTTGTCACAACAAGGTAAAATTCTCGGTAACAGTAATTTTAAAAAGTTTTTCTCTTACCATGGCCAGCTCCTAAATGAATAAGACTGAGATTATTAGATTTATTTAACCAAGTTTTACTGCATAATACTTGGGCAGTTATTGATCTATTTTAATCATCTTAGCTAATCTGGCTATCTGCCAGTCCAACCCCCTGAAATATTTACATTTTATTATTGGTCTGGCTTTTGGGGTTTCAGATGTGTTTTCAATGATGTCTCTTTCCTCTCACCCTCCTGCTGGCTCAATACTCCTTACTCTTCTCAGTTTCCCCTCCCCAGCTGTCAGAAGTCTCCCACCCTATTCTCTCTTCTCCCAGCCATTGGCTAATCAGCTTTTATTGTCAAGGCATAGAATAAGTGATAAACATTGTTTACACTAATTTGAAACAGGAGACATTTGGAATAAGCATTATAATGCCGTGTCCAGATTGCAACAAGTTATGAGGACAGAGAAATCAGTATTTGATTATCTTTACATAGTGAACAAAAACAGTATGCCTGCATTAGCCCCTTTCTTTCCAATAAAAGGCTCTTTCTCAAATAATAATGAACTATATATAATAATAACAATTATGAAGACTATCAGGTAAGATTTATATTAATATATAGTCCATATGTATTTGGTAATTTTGATAATGTATTCTATTGTCTATATTATTGATGAGTTCACAGTTCTGTACCTAAATCATTTTCTATCATAACTTACATTACCTACAAACATCTTATTTAAATCTTTAAAAACTTAAATTTCTATGTGAGACTATAAGCATATAGTCTTCAATCCCATCATAGATTTGACAAGGAATAAATATTATCTGAGTATGCAGGAAATGCAGAGCAAGCAGCTTCCAAAACTATAGAAATGACAGACATAGCTGACTGCCTGAACAGTCCCCCATAAATGTCTCTACAATGTTGGAGCATCCATCTTCACCCTTCTGGCCCAGAATATCTGACAGACCTTTTTGTGAAGCAAGAATTATAAAGGACTGCTTACCTTGTCTTGGCAAAGCTCAGCACTTGACTTCCTTGCATTCTGTTTGTCCAGTTTAGACAGCTTTCTGTCTGCAGTTGAAGCAAGGGCAGTTTTCTGCCCAGTGGCAGCTTGTCACATCTGAAGTGAACTCCATATGGAAGTTCTTCAATGCTCATCATCTTCTTTGAAGTGGATTGAGAGTACTGCCTGGGTCAGACCTATCTCATTGTCAAAAAGATCTTTTAATTATAAAACAACTTTAAATGCTACATTCTGTGGATCCATGAAGTTTTTAAAGACCATCTATAGTATATCTGAATTGTCAAATAGTGTTTGCTCTTAACTATTTACTATCTGAATAACCTTGAAAACATCTTACGGTAATTAACTAGACTAGTATCTAACATAACCATGAGTTTGATTATTTAACTATTAACTTGCATTTCTGACTTATCCTCAACAGTTTATAATAGCAGCTTTCAAGAGAACTAGAACTTTACATTACATTTTTAAGAATTATATAGGTACAATACCTCAAAATTGAAAACATATATACATAGTATGTTGTAGCAAAATATAACTTCAATTTTATATCAATATACACAGGTCTATACCAATGTAATAAACTATAACTTGATACATATCAATATACAAAGATCAATATCAATGCAGGATTTAAGGCTTATTAATGTTCTTTAGACTAAAAGTAGATTCAATAATCTATTCATTACTTTTATCATTCCAAAATTATTGCTAATCCCCCCTTTTTCTTTTCATCCTTTCTCACTCCTTTCCCCTAACACTAGATAGGAGAGAAAGGATGAAGAAGAGAAGAAGAAATCCCTGAATCTAACCTTCCTGTTTTATTTCCGTCCTGTACACGACCATAAGTACTTGTGACTGTCCCCCTTAAACAACAGCAAATGTCCAATACACACTAAATGACCAAAAATCATCTGCCCCACCTCTTGAGAATGGGGCATACTTCTTTAAACTTGCTTCCTGCTAATGGGAGGCATTACTTTCCTTTGGGGCAAGAACATTGGGAAAGTGGTCAGTCTTAAGAAAGTTAGTGTAATAGCTGTTGTCCAGTCTTGTACGGTGTGAATATACAGGCTTAAATGAAGTCTTGATTGGAACAGTCTGAACGTCTGACCAAGTGAGCTAACTGCTTTGAAGCTGTCCTGGAAGCAAGTCTTTTGAGGAAATAGCATTGAGGCAGGGTGAGGTAGGATCAGGAGGATGCTGGAACAATATGCCTCAGCGTTTCAGCATCTCCAAGCCTGAATCTTGTCAGGGATGTATTGACTTCATTGGTATCTGTAAACATATACAGTCTCATAAATAACATACAGTTCTGAGTTAACATATGTATAGAATGTGCAATGTGCACAGTTCAGGGAAGGATCATTTTCCACTTTTATATGAGCAGGAAAGCATGTGTCTTTCTTTATAAGTTACTTTGGATTATATAACTAAACTAACATAAATTTTTATCAATGCCTTGGTAAGGATGGCACAATAAGTTCTGAGGATATTATAGCCAAAGTTTCATTAGCTATATATAGCTGAGGTCCTGCTGGGGACATTTTTATGCCTCAGTTTCAGAGTTGTTCCTATAGGAAGGGGTCAGCAAATTATGTGACCTGTTCTGTTTTGCTTTGTGTTTTTTTAATTTCTTCTTGTCTGTATCCAAGGAGGTCCTCAGGGGCTTCCTTGTCATATCTGATTTTTATCGATTTTGGAAGAATCCAATTTTTTCCCTCTGTGAACATATACAAAACCCTCTCCCAATGCAACACATTTCCTGCTTTATATTCTGAGGTTAGGACAGCTTTAAAAAGAACAGATTGATTTAATTCAGTGGTTTTTTTTTTTCTTCTATAATCCCATGTCTCTCAGCAGCTGTTGTTTTAGTCATTAGCATTCAAAAAATTTAAAGTCAATGAAGCATATGTAATATTTTTCTCAGGGTCATTGACAGCCCTCTCTGTTTGTTAAGATCTCTTTTAAAATAAATTGGATCTCTCAACACCTGTCATTCTTGTAGGACTGTGTGGTATACCGTAATATGTTCTATATTATAATATGCAAAAATGTCTTATTTTACTAGCAACATGCTGGAGCATTGTCAGTCTTAATTTGTCTAGGTATTTCCACAATTGCCATAACTTCTAATAAACATGTAATTAAAGAATTGGCCTTTTCAGAACTTACAACAGTTGTTCATTGAAATCCGAATATTGTTTATAGTATGATGCACGTATTTCAGTTTTCCAAACTCTGCAAAATGAAACACATCCATTTTCCAAACTTCATTTCTTTAGATGCCTTTAGGGTTATTTCCTGCAGAGAGTTTGGTTATATAAAGAACAAGTGAGACATTTATTTACAATTTCCTTGGCTTTTGCCATATGATAGAAATTTTTTCTATAAACCTTTGTTGTTAACATAGTGTTTTTATGAAATTTTGAAGCCTCTAGTACACTTCTTATCAATAGCTTTTCAACTTCATCATTATCTTGTGCTAGAAGACCTAGTAGACCCATGGTATCTGATATCTCTTATGTACAAGAGATAATTTCTATTTCTGATCATTTGTTTTGTAGTTGAATAAACGTGAACTTAATTTAGAATCATCCTGAATAAGTTCAGAAGTTTCCATGTGCAAAACAACTCTTTCTGCATATCGAGTCTAATAATATCATAAGAATGGCATACAGCTTTGATTTTTGAACTGAATCATAAGGACTCTCAAACCACATATATTTGCTAGTTTATATCCTGCCTTTTCTGATTTATTTGCATCAGTATAAAATGTAGGGGCTTCAGAAATTGGTGTTCGTTTTATTATATGAGGGAGAATATGATTTGTTCTTTTAATAAAATATAGTCACTTGCTTTTTTGGGGTATTTGTTAGTTTCTCAAAAAAAATTACTGCAAACTCTTTGCCAAGGTTCATCTTATGTCCATAATGAGGAAACGTCAGCATTAGTAAAAGGTACCACAATCTCAGCTGGATCCATTCCAGCTAATTGAAGTCTCATTTTTTTTTCTTTAGAATTAATTCAGAAGCCTTGTCTATATAGATTTTAAATTTTTTACTCTGTGTGCTAAAAATATCTAAGATATAATCTTCCGTCGGCATAAGAATTCCTGTGGGAGAATGAGAAGGCAAGGTAATTAAAATACAGACCATCATTGGATCAATATGATCTATATGTGCTTCTTGTAGATTCTTTTTTACTGGAGCCAATGCTTTTTTGGCTTCAGTTGATAATCCTTTTGTACTGTCTATGTCTTTATCACCCTGTAAAGCTTGAAAAATTATTTAGCTCTTGATTAGTAAAACCAGTTGTAGGCTGTAGCAAGTTAGAAATCTCCCAGCAATTTTTGAAAATCTTTTTGAGTTCTGAATTGGTTTCTCCTGATTTATATCTTCTGTAGTAGAATTTCCCATAGATTTATCTTATATCCTAGGTAATTAACAGGATCCCTGCTTTGTCTTTTTTCAAGAGCAATTTGTAAACCCCGATAAGGCAAAATTCTCTTTGCTTCATTAGACATTCTGTCTAAGGTATCTTCATTTGAATCAGCAGCAAAATATCATCCATATAATGGTAAATTATGGATTGGGAAATTGCTTACAGATTATTCCAATGGCTGTCATACAAAATATTGGCATAAGGTAGGACTATTCAACATTCCTTGTGGCAGGACGCTCCAGTGATATCTTTCGGTTTCAGAGAGTGGCTAAATGGGGCACTGTGAAAGCAAATCTTTATCTTGTTCTTGTAAGAGGAAATTGTGGGCATACAGGTAGCACTGAATTCAATTCTTGTGAGACTGTGATATCTTGGTTGGCAGGGTGGGCTAATAAGGAAAGAAACTCAGGTTCCATCGAACCAGGTTGACAAGCATTAATTATGGACCTACATGTAGCAAGAAGGGCAATGAGTAAATAGGCCTCAGGCTCTAGAGAGATTTACATACTAATGAAGGCTAGAGGGCGGAGCCAATTAAACCTTCCCCGAACCTCCCCTTTTCTCCTCCCTATTTAACTCAGGTCTGCCCTGAGTTTCAAGGGATGGGTACATCCAGATCCATTCACCACCTGTCATGAAAATAAAGCCTTTTGGAACCAAGGACTTCCTCGTATCATTGGGGCCTGCTGTCACCAAAGCTTCCAGCCTCTGGAACTCCAGACCTTTCTCCTGTATGTGGGACCCGCTGCTGGAAGCCTCTGGGACTCCTCCACTGCGGCCCCTTTTCCCACACACACTGGTACCATGGCTCTCATGTTATCATAAGATAAGAATAAATTGTTTTTGTAAAAACAGAATAAATAAATGTGTGTACAGAAGAGATGAGGGGTTGCTCACTCAACATGGCCAGGAGAAACGGATTGCTCTTTTTGGAGATGAGGTCATGGTATCTCGAATGTACTTCCAGTAGCCCCATTTTTAGCTTGTATATGTAAATTATCCTGGCTGCTTCATAACAGCTGAATCCCCCTTGTAAGTTCCCAAAGCACTGGTTTTCCACTGTAGAACCATGAGATGAGGGTTCCACTGGCGTTTCCAATACAGGTCATGTTCACATTATCACCATCTTTAAAAGACTTTTTGGAAACTTGGATTTCAGACTTGGATTACAGATTTAGGTATTGACGACTGACCAGCAGGGTGCAGTAGAGATCCCCATGTGCAGGATACACAGCTTCTGTGTGCCCTGTGTTCTAAGCAGCGTTTCTCAGCACTTGCTTTCTGGACAGCCACCCTGCCAGAGGATGGAAGCTTTTGCTCGACCGCAGGCCCCAATGAATACGTGGATGTCCTTGGTCCCAAATGGGGTTTATTTTCAGGTGGTGGTGGAGGGATCTGGATGCTACAACCGCCACCTGAAATCAGGGCACACCTGAGTTAAAATAGAGAGGGAGAAATGAGGGAGGTTCTGGGAAAATGGTTTAATTTTGGCTACGCCACTCTGGCCTTCATTAGTATGTAACTCTCTCTTGAGCTTTAGGCCTATACTCACACCTCTCACCTGATGCACTTTGAGGAGGGGCTGTAATGGCCTTTGTGACTGAACATTGTAGGTCACATGTTAGTTTGGACTTCTTGGCCGGGTCCTGGATTCTGGGGACAGGGCCCAAATCCTGCCGTTTCTCCCTTGGAGTCTCGGGGTTTCCAGCCCATGCCCAGCCAAGAACAAGGTTACCCTTACGCAGTTCCCACAAGGGTGGAGGTCAGAGGTCAGCACTTTGATATTCAGTTCTCACCTTCCACCTCTACCTGGGTTTCAGGGAATGAACTCAGATACGTTTCAAATTGTCGTGCATTATAGATTTGCGCTCAACATTACCATCTCCATGCAGATTAATGGGGGACTCTGTTTTTAACAATGCTGTGACAGGAGAAGGACCATCGCTGAGACACCCATAGACTGAGGCATGGTATCAATTACCCACTCTTGGGAGGCTGAGCATAAGGATGGAGAGTGAGGCCAGCTTGGCTACAGAGCAAGAAACTGTCTCTACACTGCTTGTATACACAGTATTTTTGTGGGTGAAATGGGAGGAATATACCCTGCCAGTGCCCTAACCCATCTAATATACTTCTTCTGGCTTGCATTTCCCAAGGATCAAAACCGATATCTCACACCATCAAGTGTTCCTTTCCACTGTGTCCAGTCAGGATGAAATTATGTGATTCTCTTCTACTTTCTCACCATGACAAGTAAACAACAACCAAAACATAAGAAAGATCTTACTCTCACCTTGTGTATTGCAAGTGCTGCCCAATGTCGTGGGATGTTCCTTAGCTAATATTCGTAATAACACCGGTTACCTCTTGCTCATTGCAGGAAAAGTGGACTTGTTCATCTACATATCCTGGCTTCCAGGTAGCTCCAGGGAGTCATGGCCTCTCCAGGGTGCTCTCCAAATCAGAGCCAAACAACTGTGTCAGTGTCTCCACTTATAAAGACAAGACAGTACACAGATTTCTTGGTGAGGACAAGCTGGACATGTTCCACCAAGGGTGGAGTACAGTCACTGACCAAGGGGAACCAGAAGGTTCACCACATGTCCGCCCCACGGATCCAGGACACCAGCCACTGCCCATGTCTGACTCACAGAGGCAGATCTCTCCCCAGACCGTCAGTGCTGTTAAATCTCACCCCTTCAGCCCTGGGAGAACAGGGCCAGTGCTGATGGGAGTTCAGTACCTAGGCTAGGAGGTCTGAGGGAACAGTTGTCCAGGAAACGTTTCGTCTTGCTAATGGCTTCCTTCAACCCTGTAGGGCCCTGAGCTTTCCTTCCCTTTTTGGCAACTATGCTGTGAGGTGTGAATTGTGTGCCTTGTCTTAATAGGAGCACATCCCTGGCCACCATTTAACCCTGAGGAAAGATTTGTCACAGCTCTGTGATCTGGTGAGAACTCCTGCAACAAATAAAGCCAGCTTCTGTCTCTCCTTCTTGCCTTCCTCTGGTTCATAATAAGCTCAGTCTGCAAAACGACTCTGTAGCATGGCAAATGCTCTATACCGGCATGCGCATCTCCAACCTTCAGCCAGCCACCTTGTCCGCCACCAAATCCTTCAGATACAAATCCCACAAGCTATGATCCGCCTTGCCTGTCCATGCTCTGAGGACTCTTCTCTTGCTTCCTTCCACAGGTCACAGGCCACACCGCAACCTTCTCCTGATGAGGTGAGTGTTGCCACGTGCTCTGCCTGATTCCCCTCAGTGGGTCCTCTGCAGGGAAAACTGGGGACTCTGAGCCACAACTGTGTGGTCAAGATGTGTGTCACTTAGTTCCTCATGAAAAACACAGAAGCTTCACCTCCTCTGTCCTTAGCCTGCTCACCTACATTCTGCCCACAACAAAGAGAGGTCAAAGGTTTGTGACTGTGCTAGCATCTGTGGTAGCGCCCAGCACAGACCCAAGAATAAAGGACGGGCCGCCGCAAACCCTTCTCCCTTGGTTTGAGCATCATTCCTGGAACCTCTCTGGCCTTCAATAGAAGGATTTCAATTCAAAGCAGTGAGAGGGTGCAAGTGCTGGGGTCTCTGTCTCCTCTTATAACCCTGCACCCTACGTTTCCTCTAATGTCTATCAGATGAATTCAGACAAGACTCAGGGCATCACACAGGAGACTGGCAGGTTTATCAGAGTGAAACACAGGAAGCACGGCCAAATACTCTTGAAGTAGCATGGGTTTGCAAGGTCCACTTTCCTTGGTGGGATGATCAGCTCAGATACAAGAAACATCCTTTAGCACTGGGGTTGTGTTCTAGGGGGACTCTCAACTTAGGGGCCCAGAATGAGATAATACCAAGGTGAAACCAAGCTCAATAAAAATAAATACCTTATTGTCTACAGTTGTGGGGATAACAAACCATCTCGCTGACCATAGACCCTTCCAACACTGAATAACCACTGAATTTATCTCCTTCATTCCCTGATGAGTGGAGATTGGGCATAGCAAACGTCTTTCCCTCAGACCTTGCTTTGTGATGTATGGCCATGTGGGGGGAGCTAAGTAACACTAATGTATATTTCTTTAATCTTCCTTTCACTGGCGTGGGAGTTGGCCTTCTCACCTTCTCCACCTGAGTTTTCCCTCGGAGAACCTAGGAGATGCTGTATTAGTTTGTGCAAAGAGAGGAACAGAACCCATCAGCTTGGTCCCACACTTTATTTGTAAGTTTCCCAGGCAATTCCTTTACTTTTGCGTTCACCAACATAGCTACCAGGTTTTAAACAGGGCTACCTATTTGTATGAAATTTACTTCCGTGACTATAAAGTCCTGGCTACTAGTAGAAAAACGTCTGGTCCTGCTCTTCAGTCTATTATATCTATGCTAATCTAAACTTCAGTTACTTGGCTTGAGAAATGAAGGGTAGCTGTCCACTTTTTATACATTTCCCCATGAATACTCTTGCATAGGTGAGTTAGGGGCATTTTATTGGAGCTGAGCTCATCACTCAGTCTCAAGAAACACAAGTGGTTTGTTGCCATTTTGGCTGAAGCATTTATTACGATAGACGGTGACCATGTGACCTGGCACATTCTCCTGGCTCAGGCAGCGTCATCAAAATGGTGACAACCATAATATTTTCAGTTTCACTGTGACCTCAGAGGAATCCACTGCACCCATGGGGACTTCCTGTGTGCCACAGTGGACACACATCCCAATTCCTTCACAGTTTTCCTGTTTTATCTTCTCTATGTTTTTCAACGGGATCATGGAATTGGGGGACACTGAAAGAAGAGACTCAAATGGGTTTCTTTAACAACGACATGTGTCAAGCAGTTCCTGTATAGTTTAGGGAGCAATAAAACAAAGTTTTGGTTGGTGCATTGTTTTGCCAAATACATTACTGCTTTTTGAGAAGGCTTAACAGAGTTTTCTGGTCATCTGCCTCCAAACATGAGGCAGCTACCAACAGAGGAGCTGACATTCTCAAATGCCTCTAAACCTGGGGAAAGACATGTTTAGTAGCCAAAGTCTGAGTTTTGATGGTAGTACAGGACCACGTACACAGGACCCAAAAGGATAACCATACACCAGACAATGTACTAGTGGTCATCCCCAGACAGATCAGCCTGCTTGATCAGGAGGTTAAGTATATGCTTTGCACATGCTGGCAAGGGGATGTGGAGAAAGAAACACTCCTTATTGCTCGGTAAGGATTGCAAAACTTGACAACCACTCTTTAAAATGTGAATATGGTGGTTTCTCAGAAATTGGAAATGGTTCTACATGAAGACCCAGACTATACCACTCCTGGGAATACACCCAAAAGATGCTCCCACTCGGACCCAAGGGCATGCTCTCTACCAAGTTCCATAGGGCAGTTTTATTTGTAATAGCCAGAAACTGGAAACAACACAGATGTCCCTCAAAAGAAGAATGGATAAAAAAAGGGAAAAAATGTGGTTCATTTACACATTTGAAATACTTTACTATTCATCTATTAAAAATGAGGGACATCGTGAATTTGCAGGCAAATGGATGGAAAACCAGAATATAGACAGTGAGTGAGGTACTCCCAGACCCAAAAGGACATGCCATGGTATGTACCATGATACACCACAGACCCAAAGAGGTAAATAAGAAGGGAAGGCCAAGCAAGGAGCTTGAATCACACCTAGAAGGAGAAACAACACAGTTACAGGAGGCCGATGGAGGGAGGGAAAGGGGGAGGGGGGAAATGAGTGGGGTAGAGGGATGGGGTAGCCAAGGATCAGGTTTTTGGGAGAGAGGAGAGATGGTCGAGAGGCCCAAGAATGAGTAGAAAATCGGAGCTGTGGGTTTAGGGTGGGGACGGGGCCATGTCTCTAGGAGTCCAGAGACCTGGGATAGGGGAGGGCTCCCGTGGATTCAATGAGGGTGACTTAGCAGAGACGCCTAACAGTGGGAAATGGAACCTGAAGAAGGCCACCTCCTGTAGTCCAGCAGGACCACCAGTGGAGTTAAGGACCACCAATCCATCAATATAAAACCTTTTGACCCCAAATTTATTCTGTTTTAAAAGAAAAATGGAGGGATGGTGCAGAGGACCGAATGAAAAGGCCAACCAGTAACCAATCAACTAGAACCCATCCTTGTGGACAAGCACCAGTCCCAGTCAGTCAGTCAACGGGCGGTCTCAAGCGGAGGGATCGGGATTTAAAAAAGGAAAAGGCAGACATCACGAGAACGTGACTCAGCCAGTTGCTGATGATGAAGAGGGTTCATTCTTTCCCAGTCTGCTTTTATACCAATTCAAGGGACTTTGCAGGGACTACAAGTCGGTCTTAGATCAAAGACAAAGTGGTCAAAGAACAAACAAAGCCACAGAAATGTTGTACAACAAGGCAATAAACAAGTCTGTAAAGGGTGCCCAAGATAAAAGGAATACAATATATCCTCGGCTGTATTTTGTCTTGAGCTTCTATTAGCCCACCCAATGTAAATATTCTTATCTGAGGCCCATTCTTGTCCTCCTAGACTAAAGTAAATATTCTTACCACATATCCTTGAAACAGCCATCAAAGGGCTTATCCACGTGTTAGTTGCAGACAGGAGCCTAGCATATACTGTTCTAAAGACGAGACTTCCAGCACCTGACTTGAAACAGGATGCAGATTACCCAGCCAAACATTAAACAAAGCTTTGGGGACACTTAGGAAGAGTTTGGGGGGATGGATCAATGGCCCTGAAGTTAGATGGAGGCCCCACAGAGACCACAGGAGTCAACAACCACTGGGGTCACCAATCAAAAAACATTAATGGGCTGGAATAAGGCCCCAGCCCCTAGAAAGCGGACAGTTTGCTCAGTCTTCAGGGGTGCCTTGTTTGTCTGTGGGAGAGGATGCACCAATCTGGCAGAGACTTGATGTGCCGGGGGGGAAATACCCAAGGGGGACCCCACCCTCTCAGAAGGAGGTGGGGCAAAAAGAACTCTGTGAGTAAGGAACCGGAGGCGTGCAACGGTAAGATGTAAATAAAAAATAAATTTAAAACAAGATATGGCTTTGCAAATTTCTTAATTTCTGCTCTTTTTGCTTGACTTTCTCTAAGGTAAAATATTCCTAACATTCTCAAGCGCTTGTTCTACATGTATTGTCCGTGTTTGTTTCTGTGCTTCCTGTGGCCCCTCAGTAACCTTTGTTCGTCACTGTTCCCGTTGTAAAAGGGGACCCATGCCCAAGGTGCGGTTATAAACAAAACTTTTAAATTTGGGGCCCTTTTGCTGACAGTCTCGATGTTAGTCCATTAGGTTCCACCCTGACCAGTAGGCGGGAAAGAAAGGCACTGGGTTTTGTTATGGCTTTTGAAACTCAAAGCCCACCTCCAGAGCCACAGTTCTCCAAAAAGCCATAATTCGATCTTCAAACCTTTTTTCATAGTGCCATCCCTGGTGATTAAACATTTAAAAATATGAGCTTTGGGGGGTCCATCATTTAAACCACCACACCTTTCTTCTATTTACTTTATAGTACAATAATTTAACGGTGGGGAAAAAAAAATTTGCTGCTGTTTTAGACTTTTTTGTTTTTTATTCTTGAATTAAAAATAGCAAATAAATTTTGTTTTTTTTTTTAATGACTGTTGACAGTCATTCCTTGGAGAGGATTCTGAAAGAATTTCTTCTAATTTAAAAAAAATTTAACATGGTTAATAATGTCACAAGTATCTAAAAAATGTGGACACTTATAGAAAGTACAAAATAATAGTAATATAAAAAAACTAATAAATATAACTCTTGGGAAAGGGAGTGGGAAGCCAGGGGGTTCTTTTTTTGGGTCCTAGAGGTTTTTGGGTGATTTAGCATGGGACTGAGGAGTAGAAATGACTTTCCTCTGGGGTTTGGGGAAGTTCATCTCTATTCTAATTAAAAAAAAGGAGTTTACATGTTTTTTATGGGCTTAAAACGCAATTACATTTAAAACCTGTAATATTTTTGAGTTAAATGCCTCAGGGTTTCATTGCTGTGGGGAGGCACCTGACCAAGCAATCTTAAAAGGGGGACAACTTTTAATTGGGGCTGGTTACGATTCAGAGGTCGTCCATATCATCATGGGGGGAGCATAAAACATCCGGGAGGAGCTGAGAGTTTTTTCTTGTTCCAAGGGCAGACAGGAGAAGACTGATTTATCCCACACTGGGGCAGAGCTTCAAAGCCTGCCCCAGTGACACAGTTCCTTCAAAAGGGCCCCACTTTTTCCTAACGTTCCTTCCCTATGGACCACACATATTCAACATCATATTATGTGTGCCTTCTTGTCTACCTTTGGGTATACAGAGGACTATTCCTCACATCACGTCATACAATATTTGTGGCATGGTAAATATGTTTAAAAATGTGCACTGTGGCACATTTGATAATGTGCAAGGTTCTTACTAAAATATAACCCCCCCTCCAATCCTCAGGTTCTATGAGACCAAAAAATGGGATATGAAAAGGAAAGGGGGTTGCTCCTACTTGCATCAGAAAAAGCTTAGTGATTAAGTAATGTTTGAGGCCATCTTAATTTGTTTAAGAAGTTGGATTCAACTTTCATTTCAATAAGGAGGTGTTACACAGGGCTCTCTCCTGAGTCAGTCAGCTTTCATATTCATGACTTGTGTCGCTTGTTTGGAAAAAGACCAGTAGCTGGGCTTTTTGAGAGTTGGTCTTCTTTGAGAGAATGAAAAAGATTGACAGACCCTTGACCCAACTAACGAACGGAAAGAAAGAGAAAACCCAAATTAATAGAATCACAAATGAATAAAGAAACATCACAATAGACATCAAAGGAATTCAGAATATTGTAAGGGTGTACTTTAAAAAATCTGTACCCATGAAGTTGAAAATCTAAAAGAAATGGATGGATTTCTACATTCACCAACAGTACCATATTTTAAACCAAGAAGATGATCGATCAATCTAACCAGACTTGTCACAACAAGGTAAAATCTTCTGGTAACAGTAATTTTAAAGTTTTTCTCTACCATGGCCAGTTCCTAAATGAATAAGGACTGAGATTATTAGATTATTTAACCAAGTTTTACTGCATAATTACTTGGGCAGTTATTGATCTATTTTAATCATCTTAGCTAATCTGGCTATCTGCCGTCCACCCCCTGAAATATTTACATTCTTATTATTGTCTGGCTTTGGGGTTTCAGATGTGTTTTCAATGATGTCTCTTTCCTCTCACCCTCCTGCTGGCTCAATACTCCTTACATCTTCTCAGTTTCCCCTCCCCAGCTGTCAGAAGTCTCCCACCCTATTCTCTCTTCATCCAAGCCATTGGCTAATCAGCTTTTATTGTCAAGGCATAGAATAAGTGATAAACATTGTTTACACTAATTTGAAACAGGAGACATTGGAAATAAGCATTATAATGCCGTGTCCAGATTGCAACAAGTTATTGAGGACAGAGAAATCGTATTTGATTATCTTTACATAGTGAACAAAAACAGTATGCCTGCATTAGCCCTTTCTTTCCAATAAAAGGCTCTTTCTCAAATAATAATGAACTATATATAATAATACAATTATGAACTATCAGGTAAGATTTATATTATAATATATAGTCCATATGTATTTTGGTAATTTTGATAATGTATTCTATTGTCTATATTATGATGAGTTCACAGTTCTGTACCTAATCATTTTCTATCATAATTACATTACCTACAAACATCTTATTTAAATCTTTAAAAACTTAAATTTCTATGTGAGACTTATAAGCATATAGTCTTCAATCCCATCATAGATTTGACAAGGAATAAATATTATCTGAGTATGCAGGAAAATGCAGAGCAAGCAGCTTCCAAAACTATAGAAATGACAGACATAGCTGACTGCCTGAACAGTCCCCATAAATTTCTCTACAACGTTGGATCATCCATCTTCACCCCTTCTGGCCCAGAATATCTGACAGACCTTTGTGTGAAGCAAGAATTATAAAGGACTGCGTACCTTGTCTTGGCAAAGCTCAGCACTTGACTTCCTTGCATTCTGTTTGTCCAGTTTAGACAGCTTTCTGTCTGCAGGTTGAAGCAAGGGCAGTTTTCTGCCAGTGGCAGCTTGTCACATCTGAAGTGAACTCCATATGGAAGTTCTTCAATGCTCATCATCTTCTTTGAAGTGGATTGAGAGTACTGCCTGGGTCCAGACCTATCTCGTTGTCAAAAAGATCTTTTAATTATAAAACAACTTAAATGCTACATTCTGTGGATCCATGAAGTTTTCTAAAGACCATCTATAGTGTATCTGAATTGTCAAATAGTGTTTGCTCATAACTATTTACTATCTGAATAACCTTGAAAACATTCTTACGGTAATTAACTAGACTAGTATCTAACATAACCATGAGTTTGATTATTTAACTATTAACTTGCATTTCTGACTTATCCTCAACAGTTTATATATATGCAGCTTTCAAGAGAACTAGATACTTTACATTACATTTTTAAGAATGTATATAGGTACAATCCCTTCAAAATTGTAAAACATATATACATAGTATGTTGTAGCAAATATAACCTCAATTTTATATCAATATACACAGGTCTATACCATATGTAATAATCTATAACCTTGATACATATCATATACAAAGATCAATATCAATGCAGGATTTAAGGCTTATTAATGTTCTTTAGACTAAAAGTAGATTCATATAATCTATTCATTACTTTTTTCATTCACATAATTATTGCTAATCCCCCCTTTTTCTTTTCATCCTTTCTCATCCTTTCCCCCTAACACTAGATAGGAGAGAAAGGATGAAGAAGGAGAAGAAGAAATCACTGATCTAACCTTCCTGTTTTATTTCGTTCCTGTACACGACATAAGTACTTGTGACTGTCCCCTTAAACAACAGCAATGTCCAATACACACTAAATGACCAAAAATCTATCTGCCCCACCTCTTGAGAATGGGGGCATACTTCTCTTAAATTGCTTCCTGCTAATGGGAGGCATTACTTTCCTTGGGGCAAGAACATTGGGAAAGTGGTCAGTCTTAAGAAAGTTAGCTGTAATTAGCTGTTGTCCAGTCTCTGTACGGTGTGAATATACAGGCTTAAATGAAGTCTTGATTGGAAACAGTCTGAACGTCTGGACCAAGTGAGCTAACTGCTTTGAAGCTGTCTGGAAGCAAGTCTTTTGAGGAAAATAGCATTGAGGCAGGGTGTGAGGTAGGATCAGGTAGGATGCTGGAACAATATGCCTCAGCGTTTCAGCATCTCCAAGCCTGAATCTTGTCAGGGATGTATTGACTTTCATTGGTATCTGTAAACATATACAGTCTCATAAATAACATACAGTTCTGAGTTTACATATGTACAGAATGTGCAATGTGCACATTTCAGGGAAGGATCATTTTCCACTCTTTATATGAGCAGGAAACGCATGTGTCTTTCTTTATAAGTTACTTTGGATTATATACTAAACTTACAACATAAATTTTTATCAATGCCATTGGTAAGGATGGCACAATATGTTCTGAGGTTATTATAGCCAAAGTTTCATTAGCTATATATAGCTGAGGTCCTAGCTGGGGACTTTTTATGCCTCAGTTTCAGAGTTTTTTCCTATAGGAAGGGGTCAGCAAATTATGTGACCTGTTCTGTTTTGCTTTGTGTTTTTTTAATTTCTTCTTGTCTGTATCCAAGGACGTCCTCAGGGGGACTTCCTATGTTCATATCTGATTTTTATCGATTTTGGGGAAAATCCAATTTTTTTCCTCTGTGAACATATACAAAACCCTCTCCCCAATGAAAACACATTTCCTGCTTTATTTTTCTGAGGTTAGGACAGCTTTAAAAAGAACAGATTGATTTAATTCAGTGGTTTTTTTTTTTCTTCTATAATACCTGTCTCTCAGCAGCTGTTGTTTTTTGTCATTAGCATTCAAAAAATTTAAAGTCAATGAAGCATAGTAATATTTTTCTCAGGGTCATTGAAGCCCTCTCTGTTTGTTAAGCATCTCTTTTAAAATACAATTGAATCTCTCACATCTGTCATTCTTGTGGGAAACTGTGTGGTATACCAGTAATATGTTCTATATTATAATATGCAAAAATGTCTTATTTTACTAGCAACATGCTGGAGCATTGTGAGTCTTAATTTTGTCTAGGTATTTCCACAATTGCCAAAACTTCTAATAACATGTAATTAAGAATTGGCCTTTTCAGAACTAAAAACAGTTGTTCATTGAAATCCGAATATGTGTTTATACTATGATGCACGTATTTCAGTTTTCCAAACTTGCAAAATGAAACACATCCTTTTTCCAACTTCATTTCTTTAGATACCTTTACGGTTATTTCCTGCAGAGAGTTTGGTTATATAAAGAACAAGTGAGACTTTTATTTACAAATTTCCTTGGCTTTTGCCATATGATAGAAATTTTTCTATAAACCTTTGTTGTTAAACATAGTTTTTTATGAAATTTTGAAGCCTCTAGTACACTTCTTATCAATAGCTTTTCACTTCATCGTTATCTTGTGCTAGAAGACCTGGTAGACCTTCATGGTATCTGATATCTCTTATGTACAAGAGTAATTTCTATTTCTGATCATTTGTTTTGTAGTTGAATAAACGGTGAATTTAATTTAGGAATAATCCTGAATAAGTCCAGAAGTTTCCATGTGCAAAACAACTCTTTTGCATATTGAGTCTAATAATATCATAAGATGGCATACAGCTTTGATTTTTGAACGAATCATAAGGACTCTCAAACCACATATTATTTGCTAGTTTATATCCTGCCTTTTCTGATTTATTTGCATCAGCTATAAATGTAGAGGCTTCAGAAATTGGTGTTTCATTTTATTATATGAGGGAGAATATGATTTGTTCTTTTAATAAATATAGTCACTTGCTTTTTTTGGGTATTTGTTAGTTTCTCAAAAAAAATTTACTGAAAAAACTTTGCCAGGTTCATTTATGTCCATAATGAGGAAACATCAGCATTAGTAAAAGGTACCACAATCTCAGCTGGATCCATTCCAGCAAAATTGAAGTCTCATTTTTTTTCCGTTTTAGAATTAATTCAGAAGCCTTGTCTATATAGATTTTAAAATTTTTTACTCTGTGGCTAAAATATCTACTCTAGATATAATCTTCGTCGGAAATAAGAATTCCTGTGGGAGAATGAGAAGGCAAGGTAATTAAAATACAGACCCATCATTGGATCAATATGATCTATATGTGCTTCTTGTTAGATTCTTTTTTACTGGAGCCAATGCTTTTTTGGCTTCAGTTGATAATTCCTTCTGTACTGTCTATGTCTTTATTCACCCTGTTAAAGCTTGAAATAATTATTTAGCTCTTGATTAGTAAAACCAGTTGTAGGCTGTAGCAAGTTAGTATCTCCCAGCAATTTTTGGGAAAATCATTAAGAGTTCTGAATTGGTTTCTCCTGATTTATATCTTCTGTAGTAGAATTTCCCATAGATTTATCTTATATCCTAGGTAATTAACAGGATCCATGCTTTTGTCTTTTTTCAAGAGCAATTTGAAAACCCCGATAAGGCCAAAATTTCTTTGCTTCATTAGACATTCGGGTCTAAGGTATCTTCATTTGAATCAGCAGCAAAATATCATCCATATAATGATAAATTATGGATTGGGAAAATTGCTTAAGATTTATTCCAATGGCTGTCATACAAAATATTGCTTTAAGGTAGGACCTATTTCAACATTCCTTGTGGCAGGACGCTCCAGTGATATCCTTTCGGTTGGGGAGAGTGGCTAAATGGGGCACTGTGAAAGAAAATCTTTATCTTGTTCTTGTAAAGGAATTGTGAACAAGCAATCTTTTAGATAAAGTATTATGGTAGGCCATACAAGGTAGCAAGAAGGGCAATGAATTCCGATTTATAAAGAACTTGTGGGACTGTGGAAGGGTATCTTGGTTCTTGGCTGGGTGTGGGCTGGACCCTGAGACTCCAAGGGAGAAAGGCGGAGTTGGGCCACATCCCAGAAACCCAGGGTCCTGACAAGCAGGTCTAATCTCATGGACCCTACATTGTTCAGTCACATAGGCCATCACAGCCCCTCCCAAAATGCACAGGTAGAGGGTGTGAGTATAGGCCTCAGGCTCTAGAGAGATTTACAGGACTAATGAAGGCCAGAGGGCGGAGCCAACTTAATCTTTCCCAGAACCTCCGGTTTTCTCCCTCCCTATTTAACTCAGGTCTGCCCTGAGTTTTCAGGGATGGGTACAATCCAGATCCATTCACCACCTGTCATGAAAATAAAGCCTTTTGGAACCAAGGACTTTCTCGTATCATTGGGGCCTGCTGTCACCAAGCTTCCAGCCTCTGGAACTCCAGACCTTTCTTCCTGTATGTGGGACCCGCTGCCTGGAAGCCTCTGGGACTACTCCACTGCGGCCCTTTTCCCACACACACTGGTACCATGGCTCTCATGTTTTTCATAAGAATAAATTTGTTTTTGTAAAAAACAGAATAAAATAATGTGGTGTCAGGAAGAGATGAGGGGTTGCTCACTCAACATGGCCAGGAGAAACGGATTGCTCTTTTTGGAGATGAGGTCATTGGGTGATCTCGATGATGGTACATTCCAGTATCCCCATTTTTAGCTTGTATATGTAAATTATCTGGGCTTCATACAGCTGAATCCCCTTGTAAGTTCCCAAAGCACTGGTTTTCCACTGTAGACCATGAGATGAGGGTTCCACTGGCGTTTCCAATACAGGTCTGTTCACATTATCACCATCTTTAAAAGACTTTTTGGAAACTTGGATTTCAGACTTGGATTACAGTTTTAGGTATTGACGACTGACCAGCGGTGTGCAGTAGAGATCCACCCATGTGCATGGATACACAGCTTCGTGCGCCCTGTGCGCCCTGTGTGCCTTTTGCGTCCTTGTGTTCTAAGCAGTTCGTTTCTCAGCCACTGCTTTTGAACAGACAGCCTTGCCGGGATGCCTGTGATCCAGTGCTAGTCTCACTGAGTTGCACTGATGGCTTAAGTGTTTATACATTTCCCATGTTTTGATGGCTGTTCATGTGTTCTCAATCCATTGACCCATTTGTGAATTGGAAGGTCGTTTCCCGTCTTTAAATTTTCAGGGAGCCAGGTAGTAGTTACACACACCTTTAATCCCAGCACTCAGAAGATGGAGACTGGTGGACCTCTGAGTTCAAGGCCAACGTGATCTACAGAGTGAGTTTCAGGACAGCCAGGGCTACACAGAGAAGCTCTGTCAAAAAAAGTAAATTAAATTAAATGTTGACTTTTCTGAGGTAATTTGTGCTGTTGGTGTGCATGTGTTCATGTGTGCCAATATGTGAGCATAGTTGCATGTCCTCGTGTATACATTGAGAGGCCAGAGAAGAATGTCAGAGCCATTCCTCCATTTCCAGCTTTTACAGGATGCTGGACATCAGAACTCAGATCCTCATTCTTCGATAGGCAGCAAATTATCCAATGTGTCATATTCTGGGCTCTTGAGTTCTTTGCATGTTCTTAGTCTCAATCTCCTCTCATGTATATAAAACGTAAATCCTCCCATTCTGAAGGCTGTCAATTTACTCTGATGATTGCTATGAAGAAGCTTTTGAAATTTCACAGAATTTCTTGACAGTTTCCTGTTGGTTTCTGGCTATGCCTTCATTCTCAGAATGGCTTTGCTGTGGTCTGTACACTGCTGGAGATCAAACCCCAGTCTTCATGGATGGTAGGCAAGCACTCCAATGACTAGGTGTATCCCAGACCCCAAATTCCTTTCTCTACAGAGTGAGAGATGGCGTCTCCTCTCTTTTTCCTCATGTGGATATGCAGCTTCCTGCCCCCTTTGTTGGGGTGGGGGGTGTCACTTCTCCAGTGTATGCTTTGACATCTTCTTTGACTAGTAGGTGGCTGTAGCTGTCTGAGTTCACTCCTCAGCCTCTCTATGCCAGGACATCTTAAACATTTTTCCAGTCCTGGCCTTTTCCCCTGAAAACATTTCATGTGACACCAAGTACATAGGTACATAATGTACCTACACTAATCAAATTGTTACTGGTAGCCAGTCATGAAGAATTGTATTTAAGCAGTCTTTGGTATGTATGTGATGTTAGCTCTTATAAAACTTGAACTCACACTTCCTCCTAACTCACTGTTTTTCTACATAACTCTGTTCTGAATACTGGATAGTGCTGCTGCCTGGCCACCATATGCAATGTTTTACACACTTGGAAGGTCTTTGATACCTACTAAAGAATGTCAGAAGCCTGTTTATGACTGTTTTTACAAGTGTTGTAAATTCTGTGTAATCTCAAGTTAAATTTACTGACTTTTTTCCCCTGAGACAGTGTCTCTCTTTATAGATCTGGCACTGCAATCAAAGATATACAACCATCAGGTCTGGCTCTTAGAGATGTTCTTAAACTATTTATTTTATTTTATGTGTATGACTGTTTTGCTCCCATGTGGGTCTGTGTTCCCTATGCTTGCTTGATGCACATGGAAGCCAGGACAAGGCACCACAGGCATTTCTGAACTGCTACGTGAGTTCTGGGGATTCAACTTGAGTCCACACTGAGCCCTCTCTGGCTCCCTTTGATTGATATTTTTAAATTAAATTTGATGATTTCATACATGTACATAATCCTTGTTCTCAGCCCTCTGAATCTCCAGCCCTCCCCCTTCACTTCCCACTCTTCTCCACTCGCCATTTCCCCCACTTGAATGTCTTCATAATGTGGTGTGGTCTTCTCACTGGAATTATGCATTGGCACCTTTTGGGTGCCTAGGACAGTATAGAATTGAAGACTGTGACTCCCCTGTCTGAAAGTCAGCAGTAGCCAAAGTTCAGCAGAAAGGGCTGAGTTCTGTGAGCAGCTCTGCATCCATGACTATCTGGGACCCAAGGATCAGTCTCAGGAGGTCAGCATTGATGGCCAGGACCCAAGCAGTCCCACTGGCAGAAGCACCGAGTTTCTAACACCTTTAGCTCTTCACTGTTGTCTTTTCTCGATGTTACAGAGCCAGGGACAGCTTCCTCAGGCAAAGATTGTGGAGGATATTTGCATGAAATCCTGAGTCACTCAGAGTCAGCTCCTGAGGATGAGCTGACAGGACATCCAGTACTATTAATGCTACACCTCCTTGTACCCAGAGGAGCTGCTGTGTGGCCTTTGTTTCCTCAAAGTGTTTATCACCCACAGCTTTTGAAGTGGAAACTTAAAAGTTCTTTGGAGAGTCAGTTGTGTTGGATGGTGTTTTACTGGAGCCAACACTGTGAACGAGTGTTTTTGCTGAAGTGGACACAGGTGAAGGCTAAGGCAGACTCATGAAGGAATGTTGAGCTGAGGCAGACATAGTGGAAAGATGTTTTGCTAAAGCAAGCCGTGCAAGGACATGTTTTTTGTTTGTTTTTTGTTTTGTTTTTTTTGTTTGTTTTGCTAACAACATGCATAATCACTCTGCCTTACATTGTTCCGTAATTGAGCTCCTTTGTTTGGGTCTCCATACAGAATAATGCATCAGAACACTTCTGATGGTGTGCTGCAGTTTCTTGCCACTTCTACGGACTGGGACTGATTGACAAAGTGAGCTCACTTGAGACAGTACTTGTGATGAGACAAGACACATGTTGTGGAAAAGACCCACGTAGGACACATGTTTGGAGGGAATATAAAAAGGACCTGACGGAGAAATGAGTTTGACTTGATTACATAGCTAAAATACTTGTTAGCTCTTTGTCTTCACTGAGAGAGACACAGCCAAGAACTTTTCCTACTGTTCCTCTCTGCTGATTCCTTCCAATTAAGCTGAGACCTAGCAGAACTGCTAGGTCTTGCCACCACTTCTGCTAACCCGACTCTACTGAGCTGGACTGCCGATATTTCTGTAAAGGGGTTTGTGAGTGAATCAAGCTGCCACTTCCTGTTAACCTGTGAACTAAATTGCCTATTTTTAGACAAAACAGATGGGAGTTGCTCCAAAGAACCTTTTTTAAATGGGTCCACTTCCCTGTATCTTTTTCTCTTCCACTACCTCTGATGGGGGGTGGGCTAGAAGGGCGGTTAAAGGATTTAAGAGCTGTAATTACAAATAAACTTTTAAAAAATTAAAATTAAAGTTTTCTGTTGACACTTAAGGATCATTTATGCTCAGGACCATTTGTCTACAGATAGAACCACTTCATTGTTCATTATGGGCCCACTGAGTGACCTGCAGTGGGATAAAGTAAAGCACGCTGCACTAAGCGAGGATGGTGGAGTATATCATCCCCAACTGAAAATCCATCACAGAGCCCATTTTACCCGAAGCCGTCCACATGTTTGCAGTTAATATGTTTGAAACCTTGCCACCACCCTCCAATCCTATGGGAGCAGAATTCAACCCAGGAGGAGATGAACCAATGTTCCAAGCAGGTCCCATGGAACACTCTTTTTACTGCCAGGAAAGAAACGAGGGACCAATGATTACTGTCCAGTTCAAGACCTCAGAGGGGTTAATAAGAGGGTGCAGGATATTCACTCTATGGTGCCAAATCCCTACAACTTACTCAGCACACTGCAGCTTGAACGGATCTGGTATACCATCCTAGATCTGAAAGATGCCTTTTTCTGTCCTAAGATTGCACCCCTAACAGCCAGTCTTTGTTTGCCTTTGAGTGGCGAGACCCTGAGAGCAGAAGAACCAGACAGCTCACATGGACAAGGCTACCTCAGGGATTCAAAAATTCTCCCACTCTATTTGATGAGGCTCTACATCGAGACCTTGCCTCTTTTCGCACCAAGAACCCCCAGGTGACCCTTCTGCAATATGTAGATGACCTCCTATTGGCTGCAGAGACCCGCGAAGAGTGTGAACATGGGACCCGGAGGACCCTGGCCAAGTTAGGTGAGTTGGAGTATCGGGCTTCTGCCAAGAAGGCGCAGCTGTGCCGGATGGAAGTGACCTATCTGGGATATACCTTGAGAGATGGACAGCGATGGCTGACTGATGCCAGAAAGCAAACTGTAATGCAGATCCCGACCCCGACCACCCCTCGCCAGGTAAGAGAGTTCCTGGGGATATCTGGGTTCTGCAGGCTGTGGATACCAGGGTTCGCTACACTATCATCCTCACTATATCCCCTCACCAAAGAGAAAGGGGATTCATCTGGACCAAAGACCATCAGGAGGCTTTGGACACCTTGAAAAAAGGCGCTATTACAGGCACCTGCTTTGGCCTTGCCTGACTTGACTAAGCCTTTTAACCTATATCGATGAGTGGAAGGGGATCGCTAGAGGGTCTTGACTCAGGCCTTAGGGCCATGGAAGCGCCCGGTGGTGTACTTCTCTAAGAAATTGGACCCAGTGGCCAGCGGGTGGCCTTCCTGTCTGAGGGCTATTGTGGCCACCTCCCTGTTGGTGAAAGATGCTGATAAGCTGACTCTGGGCCAGAGTGTGACAGTAGTGGCACCACACGCTCTCGAAAGTATTATCAGGCAGCCACCAGATCCTTGGATGACCAACACTCTGATGACCCACTACCAGAGCCTGCTACTGACGGAGCGAGTGATATTCGCCTCGCCTGCCATCCTTAACCCTGCTACCTTGCTACCGGAAGCTGAAGAGACACCAGTACATCGGTGTGAAGAGATACTGGCTGAAGAGGTAGGAATCCGATCTGACCTGACTGACCAGCCATGGCCTGGGGTGCCAGCCTGGTTCACCGACGGAAGCAGCTTCGTGGTGGAAGGTAAGCACAGAGCTGGGGCAGTGGTAGTGGACAGGAAGACTGTTATAATGGGCTAGCAGCCTACCAGAAGGAATGTCAACCCAGAGAGCGGAACTTATTGCTTTGACTCAAGCTCTGAGACTAGCGAAGGAAAAGCTATCAACATCTATACTGATAGTCAGTATGCTTTTGCAACAGCTCATGTCCATGGGGCAGTCTACAGACAGCGTGGCCTGCTAACATCTGCTGGTAAAGACATTAAAAATAAAGAAGAAATACTTGGTCTAGTATAGAGGCAGTCCACTTGCCTCGCAAGGTAGCTATCATACATTGCCCAGGACATCAGAAAGGGACTGGCCCTATTGAAAGAGGAAATCAAATGGCAGATTATATGGCAAAAGAGGCCGCACAGGGACCTATGGTACTACTAGCCGAGGTGGGGGCCAGATCCCTAGTGCAGGACACTGAAAACCCAGGGGGCGTCCTCACAGAAGAAGAGGCACTAAACTACCTGACTGGCATACATCGGCTTACCCACCTAGGACCCAAAAAGATGATAGAACTGGTCAACAGGTCCCCCTATCATGTTCCAGGACTACAACAGGTCACTGTAGACTTAGTAAAGAGGTGTAAGGCATGAGCCTTCACTAATGCAGGGTCCAGCAGAAACTTGGAAGGGAAACGGCTACGAGGAGATCGACCTGGAACCTATCGGGAGGTTGACTTCACAGAAGTCAAGCCTGCCCGATATGGAAATAAGTTTCTACTAGTTTTTATAGATACCTTTTCAGGGTGGGTCGAGGCATTCCCCCCCAAGAAGGAAACTGCCAATATGATGGCCAAGAAGATACTAGAAGAGATTTTTCCCTGGTTCGGGGTACCAAAGGTAATTGGGTCAGACAATGGGCCTGTCTTCGTTGCCCAGGTAAGTCAGGGACTGGCCAGACAACTGGGGATTAATTGGAAATTACATTGTTCTTATAGACCCCAGAGCTCAGGGCAGGTAGAATGAATGAATAGAACTATAACAAAATTGACCTTAGAGACCGGCGGGGGTGATTGGACAGCTTTTCTCCCCTTGTTTTGTTCCGGGTATGGAACACCCCAGGACCTTTGGGATTGACTCCCTTCGAGATAATGTTTGGTTTTCCTCCACCAATGTATGAAACCCTAGAAAGCTGGGCCCGCCATGATGATGGCTCTATCCCCTCATCTTCTCTCCTAGCCCACCTAAAAGCTCTAGAAATAGTCAAGAACGAGGTCTAGGAGCAGCTGAAAGACACCTATGCTCCTGGGGACACAGCTGTTCCTCACCAGTTTCGAGGTTGGAGACGCTGTCTTGGTTACGGAGACACCGAGCAGGGAACCTCGAGCTGCAGTGGAAAGGACCCTACCTGGTACTGTTGAGGACCCCAACTGCGGTCAAGGTGGATGGGATTCCCACCTGGATTCATGCCTCACATGTTAAAAGAGCTCCCCTGAGACTAATCACAGATGAGTGGACCATGGAGACGACTAATAATCTTCTTAAGCTGTACCTGCATGCAGATGTGACCTGAGTCAGGACACCAACTCCCATGCTCTGATGCAACAGACTTGGGAGGTGATCAATGAAGAAGGAAACACTGTCTGGTCAGTTACCGCAGTGTGCCCCCCAACCCCTGGACTTGGTGGCCAGATCTTATGCCAGATATCTGTAAGTTGGGGCTGGGTCACTCACTTGGGATCTCTCCGACCACACAGATCTTTCCAAACCGCCAGCTGAGAGTAAGTGGCCGCCCAAACGGGATAGGGGGCACCCTCAGGTGCTTGGGACAGTGGTACTGAGCCAACCTTCAGTCTGCAGAATTTTATGTGTGCCCCGGCCAAGGCCAGAGTTGGAAACTCCGGCACAAGTGTGGGAGGGTCTCTGATTTCTATTGTGCTGCATGGGGCTGTGAAATTACTGGAAGAGGCCCATTGGAAACCCTCTTCCACATGGGACCTGATCACGGTGAAACGGAACAGTGGCTATGACAAGTCAAACCAGGGTGAGAGGGAAAGACATAAGTACTGTGAAAGTGGGTGTGCTCATAACAATGGTGGCCCAAATGGACCTTGCAAAGGCAAATATTGCAACTCTATTGTTATTAAATTTACTGATAAAGGGAAACAAAATCATCAGAGCTGGCTTAGAGGAAACAACTGGGGATTGCGCATAGATGCCCCAGGAAAAGACCCTGGGGGTGATCTTTAGAATTCAGTTAACCATAGAAAGCTCCCCCCTAGTGCCTATTGGACCTAATAAAGTTCTTCCCGAACAAGGCTCACCTGCTAGATCACCAGCTCCAGTACCAACCCTACCTGGACCAGTGATACCGATAATGGCAAGCCCCTCCATCCTCACTAATCCCCAAGGTCCTTTGGCTTTGACCAACCCTCCTGATCCCTCAACAGGTCAAAGACTATTCAATCTGGTCATTGGGGTCTTCCATGCTTTGAACGATACAAATCCAGACTCTACTGAATCCTGTTGGCTGTGCTTAACCACAGCACCTCCATATTATGAGGGAATTGCTGTGACTGGTGCTTTTAATAATACAACCTCCCATCATTCCTGTACTTGGGGAACAGAAAAGAAACTCACTCTGACAGAGGCATCAGGGACGAAGGCAGGACTTTGTTTGGGTACCCCGCCTGTATCCCATAGACACTTGTGTAACCAGACAATTAATAGTTATAAGACCGTTACCACCTATTATTTAGTGCCAGGGCCCAATCGATGGCAAATCTGCAGTTCTGGACTCACTCTTTGTGTGTCCACAAGTGTATTTGAACCAGCTACAGACTTCTGTGTATTAGTGCAATTGGTTCCCAGAATTTACTACCACACAGCCGGTAATTTTGAGGATAAATTTAATCTTGGGTTTCAGAGCTACAGAAGAGAGCCTGTATCCCTCACCTTGGCTATTTTACTAGGAGCTGGTATCTCAGCAGGGATAGGGATGGGGGCTGCCACTTTAGCCACTGGACAGCAAGGCCTTAACGCTTTTAGTAACGCTATTGATGAAGATTTAAGGATATTAGAAAAGTCCATCTCCAACTTAGAAAAATCTTTAACATCCTTGTCGGAGGTAGTACAGCAAAATAGAAGAGGATTAGACTTGTTATTCTTAAAGATGGTGGGCTGTGTGCTGCCTTAAGAGAAGAGTGTTGCTTTTATGCCGGTCATATCATATCGGAGTAGTCAGGGACTCCATGCAGACGCTCAGAGAAAGACTAGATAAAAGGCAGAGAGACAGAGAAGCTCAACAAGGCTGCTTCCAGTCCTGGCTCACCCGGTCCCCCTGGATGACCACCTTATTCTCTGCTTTAGCTGGGCCAGTAGTGGTAATTTGTTTGCTCTTGATTTTCAGCCCATGTGTGATCAATAAACTGTCTGCTCTTCTTCGAAATAGAATTGATGCTGTACAGCTGATGGTACTAAGACAACAGTACCGATCTGTGAGAGACTCTGACAGGGCAGATTATGGATCCTTGTACCCAGAGCATGCTAGGTATTAAGTTTTTTAAGTATTTTAAGATTAAAATTAGTTAGTAAAAGACGAGGGGAGTGAAAGAAAATTTTAGTTAACTCAGAAGGACAAAAGCAGCAGGGCTCTCTGATTCACACACGTAATTAGTCAAAAATGCAGAACCATGGGTTTGCTAACCATGGGTTTGCTAGCCCCGGGTCCCTATGATAAGATACAAAGAATGCAAGGCCAGAAAGACAAGGACCACTGAGCTTTCCAGGAACCGGATGGCCGTAAAAAATAGACAAGGACAAATTCCTGAGAAGAACATGTGCTGATATGATAGAATGATTAAGCGTGTGATGGGCCAAGACCACCCCCCCCTCATCCTGTCCCAAGATGTTTGCTTGACCTGTTTGCTTCACCCCCAGAGGCCCTGCACATGAAGAAGTTTCAAGGATTTGTAGTTTAAAATTAACCAGATGACCTGCTAAGCCAGATAAGCATCCACCCTCGAGTTCCAGGAAAGACAGGAACAAAGGGCTGTTGCTGTTCCCATAAGGTTAGTTCCCCCCTACCCCTGGGCCAGCTTGTGCAAGCTGATGTTATTCAAATATTGAAAATAGCCAATCATGAGTAATCACGCCAAAGCTTCCCACTTTCCCTGACCCATGCCTATAAAAATCCCAAGCTTCTGGGCCTCTAGGTCGACTCCCCTGTCTCCTGCGTGAGATACCTGTCGACCCCGAGCTCCACCATTAAACCTCCTCGTGTGTGTGCAACAAGACAGTCTCTCATGTGTTCTCGGGTGTGTGCTCTCCAGGGACTTGAGTGAGAGTTTCCCTTCGGGGACCTTTCAGTCACAGTTTCCTTTCCCACTGACATAATAATAGATCAAGAAAAACAACTTAAGGTTTATTCAGGCTCATGGACCAAGTCTGCCATGGTGGGAGGGTTAAGGTGGGAGGAGCTTGACACAGGTGGTCACATCCTCTCCACACTCAGGAAGCAGAGAGTGACATATGCTTGGTGTCATTCATACCCTCTCTCTACCTACACAGTCCAGGACACACCGTGGCACAGGGAAGGCCCTCACAAGGAAGTTGAGACTTCCCACATCAAGTCGTTTAACCAAGACATTCCTCACAGACATTAGTGTAGGTTAGCCTGATTTAGATGTCACAGGTGTGCCTGGAGGCTTGTCTCCTAGGTGATTCTCAGTTCTCTCAAGGTGCCAGCTACCACTAAATATCACAACTGCCTACTAATAACATCTTGGAGGTTTAAAAATGACCAATATTTGAATTCCCTTCTAGAAAATTAAATTAGAATTTGTGAATGGGGCCTGAGCATGTTTAACATATTTCTCAATGATTCTAGCATGTAGCCATATTTTGTTGTTTTCCATTGGGTTGTAGGCAGCCGTGTTTACAGTTGCAAAGTCATATGACTAGCACCTGACAATGTAAGCAGCTGGCTTCCAGAGTGGCCAGCTCAGCTAAACTGGTAAACAAGTCCTTTGTGCATGCGTCAGCCTCATGCCCCTCCCGAGCGGGCTTATGCTAATGAGGTATTGGCAGCTGAACCTATCCTGAGAGAACACATCACCCAGCCCGCCTTGGGCAGTTATATAAGCAGCTCATTTCTGCTGCTTGGGAGCCCAGCCCATCCCCTTCCTGGTCCAGGCCCCGGCCATACCGTCACCCACTGAGAAGGATTTGACCGTGTCGTGTCTTACTTGCTGGCCAAGGCGGACGCGACATATGGTGGCCCATACAGGGAAACTGAGGACTTCGCCTTCGTGGATTCAGGACTCAGCAGCTAGGAACGGCGGTACAGTTATATTTATTGTCATAGAAAGTGCCCGGTGAGTAGGGCCGTCACAAGGTCCGCGGAAAGCAGCATATAGAAGTGCCCAGTGAGTGGGCCGTCACAAGGTCCGCGTAAAGCAGCATCATAGAAAGTGCCCAGTGAGTGGGGCCGTCACAAGGTCCGTGGTAAAGCGGCGTCATAAGGTCCGTGGTCATAGGTCATGGTAAAGTGGCAATTGAATCACGAGAGACCTTAGAAGTATCATGTTAGTGTTTGCTGTTTGTGTTTGTGTTTGTTTGGTGTGGGTCTGTCTGGGTGTCGTAATTGTGTTTTGTCTGGGGTATTGGCAAGCATCAAATCAGGAAAGTGAAACCATGGGGAACTCACCATTGTGCCCCGTGAGAAGTGCCTTAACAGAACTAATGCGTGCAAGAGGCATTAAAATAAAAGAGGGATTTGCGTTGGATACGGGGTGACTTTATACCTTTGTGGGCCGTCACACGCACCTGGCCAGTGCCTATGCCAGTCCATTCTAACTCCCCGGTCCTCCTTACCTTTTTCCCTACTTCTTGTACTCGTAATGCACTTCCTGCTGGCTAACCTATATAAACTTATTCAGCTCTCTTGTGTCTCCTCTCTCAGGGGACTGTTATTACTCCTTTGTATATAACTCTTCTCAGTCTCTCAATCAGAGCCGCCTCCTGTCTGAGTACCTGAAAGGAAATCGGTCGAAGGAAGGCGAGGGACCTATCCAGGAGGCTCCTGTTGCAGATCGCTACCCTGAATGGCACCCGCCTGGATCCCTTTACTTTGGAGGGCTCACCACTTGGGTCAAGGATGCCCTCAATTTTCTTTAAAGAATGAGCGGGAGTATTTATTGGGGGGCGCTGTTCTCCTGGGATGTGGTTTATGCCTTTGGTTTCTGTGTTATTTGTGCCGTGACCATGCAAGACATAAGGCTGTGGTTTACCAGACGCTGACTGCCATGGAGGAAGGCACTCCCCCAGGTATTTGACTGGCCTCCCTTAGGGAGGCATAGTGGGGAGCTTTCTGGACCTGGTAATGGCCGTCCAGGCATTATCCCTAGATCCTGACCATCTTGACCATTGCCAAGGTGTACACTCATGAGGCTCCTACAGCATCACCTCAATGTTTCTGAAGCAGGGAGTACGAGGAGCACCTCGACTAGAGATGTTCTCAATCCTGAGATAGATTCTCTGAAAGCATGTCCGAGTGCATAGAGGTTTTGTGCCAAATGTACCTCTCCCTGAAAAAAGGCACGAAGGCGGGTATGGCAGAAATATAAACTTTCCCATCACAATGCCTTCACTTTGCACAAGGGCTCGGACCTCTGTTTTCCACCGCTGACTGCTGCGCTAGCAGCGACTTTCTAGGTGTGCTTTCAATCCCTCACGCAAACACCTAATGAATGAGTTCAAGCATGCTTGGGTGTGGGATGCCTAAGGTCTGAAGGGTCCAGAGGTAACCTACTTCAAATTTAATAAATAAGAGGGAAGATGTAGGCAGCCGTGTTTACAGTTGCAAAGTCATATGACTAGCACCTGACAATGTAAGCAGCTGGCTTCCAGAGTGGCCAGCTCAGCTAAACTGGTAAAACAAGTCCTTTGTGCATGTGTCAGCCTCATGTCCCTCCCGAGCGGGCTTATGCTAATGAGGTATTGGCAGCTGAACCTATCCTGAGAGAACACATCACCCAGCCCGCCTTGGGCAGTTATATAAGCAGCTCATTTCTGCTGCTTGGGAGCCCAGCCCGTCCCCTTCCTGGTCCAGGCCCCTGGCCATACGTCCCCGGCCATAGGTCTCCGTCCGATCCCGATCCCTAAGTCAAGAGTCGTTCCTGGAATAAAGCTGACTGAGAAGGATTTGACCGTGTGTGTCTTACTTGCTGGCCAAGGCAGACGCGACATTGGGTTTTCTCTGTACACTCCTTTGGTGCTGGGGATCAAACACAGACCCTCACCCACCTGAGCAAGCGCTATGTCTCTGTCCTGTCCCCTCAGCTCTCATCCCTTTGTCTTTTTTGAGATATATGTCCCTCTCAAATTTTGTATATTGTAATTTTCTGTATCTTCTGTCTTAGGGATTTATGTTCCCTAGAGTAAGGATCCATCTTCCCTTTCCCTGTATCTTTCATGAATATATAAGTCAGGAAGCTTTCCCAACACACACAGTTTGTGTCTTGCATGAATAAATGTCCCTCACTTGGAATGCTCTATGTGAAATTATTTATGACGAAGGGCGTGGGTAACCACGAAGAGAACTCGTGCTGCTTGGCATTCTAGGTACAGCACTGGGACTAAGACTTATATGTGTGCCTATGCAGAGGGGTGG